>OX101788.1:46303209-46483730 GCA_944452715.1 Ophion slaviceki | reverse complement strand
GACGTGTTTGTCCGAGATATTTCTGACGTGTATGTAGCCGGATACGCCGTTGTCGAGGCGGAGTCGTACGCCTATGGCCTTCCCGGGGCAGCTTCCGTCGTCGAAGTGATTCCAGACGTCGGAGAGCTCGGAATAATCGTTCTTGAGGCAAAATGGACACTGCCATAGGCCGGTGGTGTCGTTGCGCACCGGGTTAGCCTGATCGAGTTGTTCGCCCTCGGGTTTCCGCCGGTTCATCGATGTGACGGTCGCCATTGTGAGTTTCCCGATGTAGAAGCTCTCCGGGGTTTCCTTGGTGAGAATGTTGAAGAGTTTCTCGGGCCCGGGTGGCTCGTAGGGTGCTCTGAGGTCCTTGTACCTGCAGTTGAGCTCGGCCCGGATGTCGTAAAGGGTGATGGACTTGTCGCCGAAGCCCTGCCTCTCGAGTTCCTCGGCGAAAGCGTCGAGGTCGAGGTCCTTGAGTCTCTCGGGCGCCTCGAAGATCTCGTTGAGAGCGTCCGCCGGATTGGCCTCCTCGTTCTCGTCGTACTCGAGCGCGTCGACGGCCATTTTTCTCGCCCACTCGTAGGTCTCCGGGTGTATCCTCGTGCCGTCGAGAACTTCGACGTAGGCGTCCGTGCCGTCGCCCAGGCTGCTCGTGTCGATCCTGACGAAGCCCGCGCAGTTAATGAAGACCTTGGGCCCCATGTGACAGACGGTTACGAGCTGGGTACGATTCTCGATACGTTTGTTCGTTCTTTTGAGAAGCTTGAGAAGGGCCTGAGCCTTGCGGGCGCCCAGGCCGCACACGAATTGCACGAGGTTGGCGCGGTTTTCGCGCTGAAGAGCCGCGTTCAGATCGACACCGACCTCGTTCACGCGATTCACGAACTCGAGGCGTAGGCTCTCGAGAAGCTCCTCCCGCGGGAGTTCCTCCTGATGAGCATGATAATTTATGCAGAGAATCTCATCGTCGAGGCCGCAGAGCTGCGAGAACTCGACCAGAGGATCCTGGAGGCGTCGCGCGATCGAGATCGCCTGTCGCAGCATCAGGGGATAATCCCGAAACTCCTCGGCGCCCCGAGTCCCGCTCGCGTATATCTTGGCGACCTCGTTCTCGCATATCTCGACCTGGATCTCCGGGAAATTGTCCTCGAGGACGAGCTGGGCGATGCACTCTTTGAGATCGTCGCGGATCATCGTGGCCTCGCGTGACTCGCCGCCGATCGCGATCACGTGGGGCTTCCTAGTGGCAACGAACTTCCGGATCGCCTCGAGATCGGCCTCTTTCCGGTTCTTGTCGTCCTCGCGCGGGCTGTTCCTACGGCGCAGAAGATTCGGCAGTCTGAGGTGGTCGATGCATTCGCCGTCCGGTGAGACGAGGCAGGCGAACGCGGCCTGCGAGTAGTCCGGCACGTAGGCCAATCCCATCACGCGCAGCCCTTGGCTCGTCGTCTTCCATTCCTCCGAGGGCTGCGCGTCCGCCTCGGGCTCGTCCCACTGTTCCGCCTCGGCCGGATTTTCGCTGATGCTGCACGCGTAAGGCGCCACCCTGATCCAGTTGTACATTTTCCGTGCGCACGAGCGCAGCACGAACTCCTTGGCCTCGGCCATCAGAGTCGAGCGCAATTCCTTACGGAGATCGGGCAGGAGCATCCGCCGATAGGCAAGCTCGACCGCCTCGGCCCTCAGGGCGTTCCAGGCCTGGACGATTTTGCTGAACTCGTCGCGATGATAGAGCTGCCTCATCTCGCTCAGGTAATCGTCGCTCGTCACACCCTCGATCTTGTCGCTCAGCTCGAACGTCACGAGTTTGTCTCGCTCGGCGATCGCGAGTTTGAGATACTCGTCGCCCACGAGTTCCTTCACCGGTTTCCCCTTTAGGTACTTGAGCCCGTAGATCGGGTGGTTCTCGTCTATCTCCTTGGCGCCTCTCGGCGTCGGCCTGACCGTTATCTTGGCGCGCTCCGCGTACATCTCGCGCACGCATTTGCGCACCAGGGGCGCTCGGGCTAGTTGGATCGCCACCATTAGCGTGACGGCCTTGACGATCTCGTCGCCCGTCGAGAACTGCTCGGAGCGGTAGTCGAGAGCGAGCTCGAGCGGATCTATCGGCTCCTGGTCGATCTCGTGCCGTTGATAATTGTCGCGCAAGTTTTCCCCGTACTGCTCGGGGCTGAGGCCGAAGCGTTTGGCGAAGCCTTCGAGGCCGGCCCGACGACAGAGCGCGTAGGGCCCCGTTCTTGTAGCCGGCTTGGGTACCTCCTCGGAGCGATTCTGCGCGGCGCTCGCGAGCTCGTTGCTGTAGTACAAAACGAAGTGATGGTGAACGTCGTTCAGTTCCTCGCAAGTCTCGATCGAGCGCACGCGCTCCACGTCCTCCTCGCTTATCAGACGAAGCGCCTCGGGAAACGGCTCGTCCGCTCTCTTCATCAGCTCGTCCAACTGGCGATTTCTCGTTCTCGTCACCAAACCCTCGAGACTCGTCTTTCGGTCCCGCAACTCGCACCACTTCGCGTCCCACTTGTACACTCGCCAGAGGTCGTTTATGTTCAACTCCGGACTTACGTATTCCTTGCGATAAAACGAGATGAACGGCACCTCGAAGTTTTGATTTCTCATCAAGTCCAACGCCTTTCTTATCTTCGCGACCGTTCCGGGCCCCTTGCGCGCCCGCTCCTTCGCCTCCTCGCTCAAGTGCGCGTCCTGTATCGACACCGGTGCCCGACAAAACGCGTACTTGTAGATCCACTCGGCCTCCTCCGTCAACTCGGTCGAATCCTCGGCCACCGGGCGCACCGGCACCGAGCGCAGCTGCATTCGCTCCGGCATGTCCGCGTTCCGTATCTGTCACGTATAAATCCTTCGTTTTATCATTATCGAGGACGGCTCCGCCTTCCTTTCGTCACTCGCGACCGCGATCGACTGGCCGACGATAATCCCCCGAGAGCTCGGGCATTTTGCGCATCGGTTTTTTTTTTGTTTATCGGATTTTTTTGCCCTTCTCGGATTCTTTTTTTTCGTCGGAAGTAATAACAGGATTTGAAACTTTGACGCTGTATTGTGCTTTCTTTGGGTTTGTTGGATTCCTTTTATTTTTCGTTATTTTGGCCGGGAGTTTTTTTTGTCCAATGTTTCAGGATGTTTGTTTGTTCGGGAAATAATAACGCAGTGATTTGAAACTTCATATTATGGTTGTATATATTGTCATTACTTTGGGTTTGTTTGAGCTTTTAATTGTTATTTTCAGTTGTTTTTTTCTGATTTTTCGGGATTTTTTTGTCCTTAAAGTACCAACGCAGCGATTTGAAACTTTGTCGCTATAATGTAGTTCGGGTTTATTTGAGGTTGTTTGTGTTTTTTATTTCTCACGGATTTTTTCCTGATTTTTTTTTCTGTTCGGAAAATAACGCAGTGATTCGAAACCTTATGGCTGAATCGTAGTTTGTTTGAGTTATTCTCTTTTCAAGCTTTCTTGTCTGATTGATTTCAGAATTTTAAAAATCGGGAGACAATAATACAGCGGTTTGAAACATTGACGTTATATTCCAGTATCCTCAGATAATACCCACATTTTTCTTGTTTTCCGAGTTTTTACGATTTTTTCTCGGCGTCCGAAACGACCGTAAAGCCCAGTGCCCGCTGGTGGACGCGATTGCGTTCGACAAAATAAAATAAAGTAAAATACAAGAGAAATCTGAATTGGCGTTTGAACCGCGGTTGCGCGAGCCAGGCAAAAAGAGCTTGCGTAAAAAGTTCCAAAATGGCGGACTTTCAAACATTAGATTTCTAATATGACTTTTGCGTCTTTTGGTGATGAAAAAAGGGAAAGGGAAAAAGGTCTCGACACGCCACTCCGATAGCCACAGATATGTAGAATAATATGTTAAAAATGCAGACCGAATAATTTTGACGGAATCGTGTCCGTCACGTCGAAAAAAGAGTCGTTTGAGAAAAACGCCTCTGAAGTCTAAAATTTTTAACATTTTTACCTCGTTGTCGACGTCGGTGAAGTGTCCGCGTTTGAGTTCGCTGGGCTCGTACACGTCGAATATAGTTTTCTTGGGTCCTCGCTTCTTGCGCGTTTTCTTGGGACGTCTTCGCGGCTCGTCCTCGACAACGTCCTCGTCCTCTTCCTCGTCTTCCTCGTCCTCCTCGTCCGCTTCCTCGCCATATTTATCAAACTCGTCGTAATCGAAGTCTACGCCGAAGATTTCTTGGGCCTCTTGAAGGGCGCTGAAAATTGCCAAAACTCATACAGGACGGGCTCGAGGGGCGAGGAAAAAAAAAGGTCGCCGGCGTATTTACCGGTCGATCCGTTCGAGCGGGTCCGATAACTCGAGAAATATGGAAGATACGAAATAAAGTTTTGTTCGCAAGCTGTATGATTTTTGGGACTCCGCACCGAGGCGACCTCGAATCTTTTTTCAGATAACGGATTTCAAGATCATTTGGAGGTCAACTTCGTTTTTTTAAAACATGGAATCCGAGCTTTTGCTTTACGCCATGTTGTTTTACGTGAAAAAGCAAGAAACTTTTGTCCGGAGCAATTCTTCATCAGACACAATTTCCACAATACGCGGAGTGAAACGTTCAATGGGTCGGAAAAACAAATGTTGAAATATTCTCAGTTCGAGGATTGTTGAGGCCGTTGGCCTTCATTTCCCGTTGAAAATATACAATGATATTGTTAGAAATGAGAAAAGCATCGACTCACGAGTCACCCAGATACGCCCGTCTCTTGCGCCGTTTTTCAGCAACGGGTCTCCCGTCGTCGTCGACAATGAAATCGTCCGCCTCGGAAACATCGGCATCGCTGTTCACCCCCTCGCTGAACGTCTGCGGCTCTGCTCTCTCAACATCTACACTCCTTCGCTCGTCCTCCTAAAAAAATCATGAATATTGTCTGTCGCTCTTCGTCACTCTCTGTCACTTTACAGTCCACGGCAGGACATTCCCGTGACGACCGGGACCGGCATTGAAAACAGAACAATCGCGAAAAGTTCGGAGATTGAAGGAGAATCCGGACGGGAAATCGTCGTCGGCGAATTCCTTTTCCGTAATAATTGAAACTCACATCGCCGGAACCGTCGAAAAGTTTATTCGCGATCGCATCCCTCTCCTCCTCGGGCTCCCGCTCCTCGTCCGAGTCGACCTCTTGGACGCGACGCAGACGTTTGAATCGTTTCTTCTGTAGGACAATTGAGGCTCGTTGGTTACTCGACAAAAAACGCGTACTACGCGAGCGGCAATTTTTTTTTTCTTTCCTTCGAGTGATATTGAAAGGGCGACGGTTTAAAAATCTTTCAAAATTCGGTTATTCAATGATTACCGATTGATGCCGAGTTTTTTTCCGACGATCCAATGATCGTTATGAAAAATCGGTTGAAAATGCAATTGGTCCGTACTTAATTACCGATTTATAAAGACAGATTGATACCGGCGTCTTTTTAGACGACAATCGAATGATCGTTGTGAAAAATAGATTGAATGTGAAATTGATCCGCACTTGATTACCGATTGATAAAGACACATCGATGACGATGTTTTTGTACGACGATCCAATAATCGTTATGAAAAATCGGTCGAAAGTGAGATTGACCGGTACTTGATCACCGATCAATAAAGACAAATCGATACCCATCATTTTGAAGGACGAACGAATAATCGTTATGAAAAATCGTTTGAATGTGAAATTGGTCCGTGCGTAATTACCGATCAGTAACGACCAATCGATACCGATCTTGTTGAACGACGATCGAATAAATAATGTGGAAAATTTGTTGAAAGTGAAACTGATCCGTGCGTGATTACCGGTCAATAAGGACCAATCGATACCGATCTTTTTCGACGACGAACGCATAATAGTTATGAAAAGTTGGTTGAAAGTGAAGTTGATCCGTACTTTATTAGCTATTTACAACGACCAATCAATACCGATTTTTTTAACGCCGATTGCATCACCAAAATGAAAAATCGAAGCAAAAAACAGTGATATTGATCCGTATTTGATTATCGATCGATCACGACCGATCGACGCCGATTTTTCTGGACGACGATCGAATAACCGTTATAAAAAATCGTTCGAAAGTCAAATTGGTCCATACTTGATTGCCGATTGATACCGATTTGTCTTGGACGATCGAACAATCGGTCGATAAATAATTTTTTTTAGTTTCACGCGTACGCACTCTTTGGACTGTGATACCGAGGTTCTCCTCGATGAGATCGTAATCGTCGTCCTCCAGACGGTCGTCGTATTCGGCGCTCTGACTCTTTCGCCTCCTCTTCTTGACGCTGATGTCAGCGTCGCTTTCCCTCTCGCTCTCCTCCGGGGAGCCGTCGTCTATCAGGTCTTTGAGCTCTTCCCGCAGTCGATCTTCGTCGTCTGCCGGTGTCAGGGACAAACCCAGAGTAGGATATTTGGGGTGGGAGATACATTTGTATTTTTACTATTTGGTGATCGTTCTGTCGTGCGTCTCCTAATGGCACGCAGGGCCGAAAGAAATGGATATACGGAGGGGCTCGGAGAAAGTGCATGTTACCTAGCACCGGTAAAATCACTTGCGGAGCTACCAGTTACCATGGGAGCAAACTCTGGCGTAGCAACCAAAGCACGAAATGCTCTCTCAGAACTTTATTACATTTAGTATTTCGTTTGTTTTGTTGGTTAGTTTTTTTTAGTATGGATACTTTTTTAGTATTGGTTTTTTTCGTATTTGTTATTTTTCGGTGTTAGTATTTTTTGCATTATTTAGTTTCGCATTAGTATTTTTAATGTTCCGAGTGCACGTTAGCCTCACCGTCCTCCTCGTCGCTCTCTTCCATCGCCGCAGCTCTTCTTTTTCTCGCCTTTCCGCCAGGACTGTCTTCCTGCTCGCTCTGAAGCAAAATAAACACTTTTCTTTACCATTCCCAATGACAACGCCGTCGACTTTTTATTCCTATAAGAAGCAGCGATTTTCCAAAGAAATCGGACGGCAATAACAATCTCAAGGACCGGAAGTTACTCGTGTTTACAAATATTTCTTTTCAGTCCGATGTTGGGACTTAAAATTTTTTAGGTTAAGTTTTTCGCGGGTTTTCTTCGTTATTTTCTGTTCCGGGTTCTTGCGGAATTGACGTACGAGCCCGGAAGCTACAAATATTGCGTTGAAAGACGATTTTTTTCGGGCTGAAGTTGTACTTACCTCGCTACTCTCCTCGGCCTCGACGTCCAAAAAGTCTGCCATTTTTCCCCCGGGGAAAGACTTTATCTGCGACCGTTACGAAATATTTCTTCTCATGGGCGCCGCGGCTTTCAGATCGCCGAGGGCTTCATCGATTGTGGGATTGTACGCAATGTAAACACTGTGGGGATAAGCACGAAAAGTTACGGAAATGCACTTTCTCGGTGCCGTAGGTGACGTACAAGTTGGATTGCACGATTTTCCGCGTCTTTCACGAACGAAGAAGTGAAGAAGATGGCTGGAAGGTGGGGGTGGCTGGAATTCCGCGTTCGGTAGTCCAAACGAGCTACGACAGAGAGCACTGGTGCTTGGGCCCCCGCCATTTTCGATAAGCGCGCTTCATTGGCTCCCTGCGAGCCAATAAAGGGTGGGGATATTGAAATCGAACGCAGCTTTTTGTCTGTCAAATCTGTATGAGCGTAGAACGAGATATTTGCAATAAAAGTAAAAATATTGTTTCATTAAAAATGGCCAACGACAGTTACTGTGCGTAATAAATTGCCAAAATACAGGAAAGAATAGTAAATGCAAAATTTAGCGATTCTCTGCGAAAATTGGAAATTAGAACAATGCATCCAATGGATAGCTGCAGTTTCACCTTTGAAGAAGTTTTGTATGGCGTCAAAGAGATGGAGGTTTGCCTTATGACACGAGTTTGACTTATTAATACTTTACAATAACTCTGGTTTTTAATTCACAAAACATTTCCAAGTTTAAACGCAAGTTTAAAGTTGGGTCATGTTTTGCCTTAACTCTTCTACGTCTCTGACGTGTGCAGCACATACCAAAAGTTTGCCCTTAGATTGAGGTTGCGATTGGGAATTAATGCCGTGAGTTATACTGTCGAGGCCGGTCTTCGAAATTATGCTCACTTCGGTCTAAAAACAAAATTTTATTCATTATATTATACAGTGGTGCAGCAACCATATATGTTGGTTAAATTTTAATAAAAGCAATGATATAGCTTCATTTTTCTCGTCTTATAACAAAATTATAACTGAACAAAAATATACATCGTCAGAAAATGTTCCTTTCTTTATTTCATTTTACTGAATGGAACGCTTCACTGTAAAAAATAAGCGTGTTGTCGGTGTGTTGCAGCAACACACAACACGCCTACAACGTGTGTAGGACCTGGTTAACGCGTTGAAACAACGTGTTTTACTTATTTTTCCGTGTTGAAACAATACGCTCTATACCATTCTTGGTAACAATTCTTGCCGTATTTGGCGAGAAAAAATGATTGAATGCCAATAAATTAAATGCAATTGAGGAGCGATTTAAATGTTTATAATTTATTCCAATGTTACAACCACAAAGTTGTTCGGGGGTCGCTGTGCGACCCCTCACGTCCTTTTTCGGGCACACCGGCGGCCTGGGCCTTCAGGGCGGGCCTCGCCCACAAATTTAAACGAAAGCTTCTTAGAAACTCCCGAAAAAACGAATTGAAATTGGAAACTTTCACACAAAATGTCACTTCATTATAATTACAGTTTATTGATGTTTGACTTTGTTGAAGACACGCAGCTCAAATTTAATTGTTTACACAAATTGTTTTTTAGGTCAATATTTTTTTAGCCTTCATTAATTTCCTCCTTCTATGTTGGGGGCATCGCAGAAAAAGCGTTACAGACAAAGTCTGGGTTTTTCTCATTTAAGCCGCTATTCATTTTCTCCTTCTGTGTTGGGGACACCTAAAAAAAGCGTTACCGACAAACGAATCGACAGACAGAGCCTGGGCATTTCTTATGATAATAATAATTCCAGAGCCTTTGGCAGGGGCGACATAAATACGATGGCTACGTGGCGCGAGGATTGCGCAGAGTATACTCTTCGCTTCACACGTCCGCGGTAGATATACTTCCATGTGGAAATAAAGGCTGTACAGTGATCATTTTTCAGGGGCCATGTAGATCGTTTCACAGTTAGAAGTGAACAAAATCTCATTGGGCAGCAATTTGAATTGAAATTGAAAATAATGATAATAATTGCTGTTACCTCCGCGGCCATTTTCATTTTCTTCGAGTTATTGAGGTTAGATAATCGATCTAGGGGAACTTTTTTTAAATAGTAGATTGTAGTGAAAATTCTGATTTTTATTATGTCACACTGAAAACTTAGGAAAGGAAGAAAAACTCGCGTTGCTTGTCAAGAAATTGGAAAAGTTATTTTTGTTATACTACAAAGAATTGCGCTTCCAGGTTTTTGCAGATGAAATAAGGTTTTTAACATATAAAAAATCACCGATTAAAAACGCTTAAAACACTCAAAAACATAGTTGGCCTACAAAACATGTACCCCACCTGGTGAAAAACACCAAGTTCGATAAATCGTGGTCACTCGTCTTCGTACCCACGTGACGGTCACTTTTCAACTCCGTGAACTTATTTGTCTCAATACGCCTCTTGGATATCTCTAGTGGCGCCGCTTGGTGGCAGATTCAGGCAATTCGTGGACGTTCGACTGCGATCAGCTGTGCGCGTTCCGTATCAATTTATTGAAAAGCCCTGTGGGAAATAAATAATAAATGAGTGGTACGAGGTATTGTGTTGTGGGGTGCAAAAATTTCCAATCTCAAAATCAGGAATTGACTTTTTATTGGTTTCCGAGACGAAATTGGGAAACCAACAAGAGAAATGAGTGGCTAAAAGCTGTCAGACGAATGTATCGTACGATCTGGGTTCACCTGTAAAACAATCAGTTCCTATTGGAAAGAAAACATAAAGATCGAGAAGCGCACACAAAAAATGCACACAGCATGTAGACACAAACAGAAATTGCAAATCAAAATATACAGTACCCAATATTCAAGATATTGTTAACGGTATGAGATGTTTTTAAGGAATACATGTACTAAAGGCAGCACAAATAAAAATAGAAACAAACGTGCAGAACGTTAATCATGTTTAATGTTAAATCTTGCATTAACATTTTCAGAGAACCACGTGCAAAATATTTTTTATTTCATTTCTTTTCATCTATGATTAAAATATTATTAATTCAACATTTCATGCTTATTTTCAACGATTAAATAGTATTCACCAATAATATATTATTCATTTAACATTCCATACTTATCCTTAATAATGAACGAAAATCCGTAATTTGTTAATGCTGTTATATACTGAAATAAAAATGCGGTTTACTAAATCTAATTTCAATTACCAATATACTTATTGCTTCATTATTGATATTTCTTTAATAAGGAGATATATCTTCATTTCCCGTTTCTGTATGTATGGATGAAAAATTTCCGGAAAAAAAATCCATCATTATTCAACTATTAATTGATCACATAACTAAAACATACCTCTACTTTTACGTCGTAAGGTGTATTATTCCCTTTAGTCTGTGGTATTACTTTCCCACGGATAATTCGATCTCCATTAGCTGTATCGTGGATTTCAACGACCTCCTGAACGTGGTGACTTTGAAATAGTTTATGCCCTATACCTTTTTAATTAATTGATCATGATACGATATTCCTAAAAATATATACGGAGTAGAAATTACAGTGAATTTGATGGAATATCTCATATTTCGTGTATTTACATACCTTCAGATACAGATTTTCCGCCAAAAAAATCTCCATAAATATTCTGGTAGCCACACTTGATAAGAGTGTGGCTCATAATTGCACTTTAACAATGTTGTATTGCACCAAATAAATAAATAATGCAAAACGTGCAATAATTTGTATGCGAATCATATGTGAACTGTTCTGAGAAGAACGACCACGAGTTGCCGCCGTTTTATATCTTTCATGAGGTAATATTCGAGGTTATAGGAATTCGCAATTTTTGTTTCGCTCATTTATTCAGCATTGTTAATATTTATTGATTACAGCTTACCAAAATATTCATTTGTTTAAAAAAATATATAACGATATGCGCATAATGATAGCAATACTTTTTTTCGTACACCGATATTTACATCGTTTATAATACATCACTAGACAGCAGACATTTTTTACATTTGTCTTCACATTAATCCAAAGGCTTCCGATTTTTCTCAAATTGAAAGATTCGGGCGAACCCTAAATATAGGTGTTAACCCACTACTCATACGCCCATGGTGGCCACAATTGGTACTAACTGTACAAACGCCTTGGATAATGTTTTTTCAGTAGATTTATAAGAAAGTCAATGTACGAGCGCCATTTTCGTCTATCGGTAAGACAATTCAGCTGTCATATGGAAGAAAGTGGCATCTACAAAAACATCGAGAATGCGTTTTTGGTACCGTTGGAATTGGTACAAAATTTTCCATCGTTCTGTATAGTAAATCGAATTTTCGATTTGTTTTGTAGATGCCGCCTTTTTTAATATGACGGCAGAACTGGTGTTCGATGGAAAACTATAAATTCTTCAATCTCGCATGAAGAGTGCACTCATGCAATTTTGGCACTTTCGTATACGTTCATCGAGTGACTAGTTGTTTCTATTGTTGGCTCAATATCACGTTGAATTACTAAAACGATGTTAGTAAGTCACTCAAATTCTGCTGATTTCTGCCTGAGGAATATACATATATTAGGAATCGCAGATTCACACACCATTTCAAAGTTCGTCGTTGGCGCCATTTAGAAAAACATCGGAAGAATCATTTACTGTTAGAGTTGACAAATACACTGCCATCATATGGAGGAAGGCGGCATCTACAAGAAAAATTGAAAATGCGTTTGTGGTACTGGTGGAATCAGTCCAAAGCTTCGTTCTGTTTAGTATAACGCATTGTCGATTTTTTTGTAGATGCTGCCTTCTTCCATATGACGGCAGTACAGTCCTAGAAAAAAGAGAAACTCTGGCTCCGCCAATCCTCGCGTTCGGTTGGGTTTCCGACCAATCAATGTAAGCCCCAAGATCCCTGCCGTACTGACAAAGCCGGGATGGAGAGTGTTTCGTTGGCTATGACCCCCCTGAATCGTGATTACAGCCTTCCACCGCCCATAAAGTGAAATATTACAACGGCGGTGGTAAGTTGGCGTTTTCAGTAGTGCTCGGATTCTACTTATAAGCGGTTCATAATGTTACTTCTGCCTCCTTTTGCATCTTTAATTTAACCACGTAAAATTATATTTTATTGTGCACCTCTTACTATAAACTATGAAAAATAGATTTGAGGTGCGAGTTGCGGAGTGTGAGTAAAGGTTCCGGCCACGGTCTTACATACAGGTCTTGCAACGACGCGAATTTCAGTGATGGGGGTAGGTATGCTTGATGTCCAAGGCGTTGCTGTCGACGAGTGTTCTTCCTCTGGCCTCTTAACCTGCCGCGACCATGTTTGTTAAACATGACTTATAACCTAACATAACCAAAACTTTATAGTCAAAAACGTGTTCGTCTGTTGCTGTGAAAGGAAAGTAGTCGGTGACAATTTTTTTGTAATTCGTCATGTTGGTGTCTAGTCCGAGAGTTCAGCCCACAATGTTTCTATATTCCTTCTCTGACGCACACGACACCCCGACATTATGAGCGAACCGTGCGACGTAAACCGGAATTTACGAACCATGGACACTCAGCGGGCCTACCCCACGTTCTTACATACAGATCTTAAAACGACGGTCGTATTTGATAGGCGAGGGCCGCTTACTGTCCAAGCTGTTTTTTCCCGTCGTCGCCACCATGTGTCGTTGTGATCGGGAGTGTGTTATGAGGCTAACCTCAACCGGTCATAAAATGTTTCGTCGTATAGGCGTATGTGCGTATAACAGTTGAAAATCGTTAGGGGCATAAAAAAGTTGGATATGCCTAAATATCTTTGTTATTGACAATTTAATTTAGTGATCATCCAGAACTTTCGGGTTCCGAGTACGCAGCGTAACAATTCAGCTCAACTACCATCGCAATACAAAGAACAAAATATCAATCATTTTTATCATAGTCGCTTGAGTTTTGCACCCAGTTAATATAGATTTGGTTATATTTTTAACCATGTATGTATTAGTTTGGACATTTTAGCATGTAAATACATACTTTCTTCGTTTACTTTCCGTCACGGACTTACATACAGGTCTGGAAACTCGATGAAATATCGGTGGTGGGGGTGACTTGACTATTGAAGCCGCATTTGTGATGTCACTAGTATCGAGGGGTGTTGTTTTAATCACGAGTTAGGCTATAACGCGAATGCGTGAGTATTGTTGTCTGTCGCGCACAACACTCCTCGATTGCAGCGCCTCTAGCGTCGGGCTTTGGCAAAGAAACCATGTGAACTAACGGAGTTTCCAGGCCTGTATGTAAGACCGTGCTTTCCATGTAATGGATATTTCCTAGAAAAAAGAAACGAGAACTCGTGTACCGAGACATTACAATTTAAGTGCATGCACTGTGTGCAAGACAGAGGCATATGATATTGCTGTCTTCGCAAACGACACTCCCTTTCCTATGCGCACCATGCGGCCGAAAATTGAAGAAAAAACTTGACGCTAAGCGAACCTTCCCCCACCACCGTCGTTTCGAGACCTGTATGTAAGACCCTGACCTACCCCTACCACCGTCGTTTCAAGACCTGTATGTTAGACCGTGGTTCCGGCTTCTCGACCTGAAAAATAACCTCAAAAGTAGATATCCCTCTCGCCTTAGTTATTTGCTCGCACAATGGCAATAGTGTTTGGGGCCGTAATCCAGACAAGTCGAGCTACTGGCGTACGAGTTTATTCTGCTGGTCTCGTCTTCGTTAATGGTAAAATTGTCTCCGCCGTAAGAGCGTATGGTAGTTTCATAAAGTCCACCACCGGGTGTCACCTCGATCAAGTAGAAGTAACTCTGCACAGTGGCGTCATCGTCGCTGCCGCGTACACCGATCACTTTGTCAACGCGATGAATTTTCTTGAGCTTAAGTTTCGAGCATAAACGCTTGCCTTTCTTATCGCGATATTGCTTAACGAGATTATCGACGTGTTCGAGAAACTTTTGGGTGCCCTCAAGGGCAATTTTCCCGTCCGCGCTAGCGGCCTCGAATGCGTTACAGGCGCACCAATGGGGTGAGATTCCAGCCTCCGGGCATCCCCGTTCTAGTGGTACGGGTCGAAAGAGGCTCTGGCACGTTGGGCAGCCTGTGCTCGAGTTCGCCTCGCCTCCGGCTCTCGTCAGGACATCCCTGAGTGTCTCGTAGAGGTCGTACGGCGAGGTCAAACGATGCTGATTGAGGTACAAAGCCTCGGCGGCATCCGGGTCGGAATTGCGAAACCAATCGGGTAATTTGATATAGATAAATGGCAACCGTTCCGCGTACCAGCCGACGAAGGTTCGCCTTATACCACCCCATCTCATACCGTGATCGCTGAAGAAAACGATCATGGTGTCATTCGTGGTGCCCTCGGACTCCATTTTCTCGAGCATGTAGCGCAATCGCTCGTCCATCGAGGAGACGCCGTTAACGTCGTCATGACTCATCGAGTTCGCCCAGAAGAAACCGAAGTAAGGCGAGCCTGCGAAAGTTCGGGCAAATTCAAGGCCGTAATTGAATATGCGCTCGGCGTTTATCTCGGGACCGGTGCAATACTTGCTTTCAAAGCGTTTTTTCGAGCTAAGAAGCTTCTCCGTGGCCACTACGTAGGGACGCAGATAGTAGTCGGTGGGCGGCGCCACAAAGCCGACTTTGTGATAGTTGAAGGTGCTCAAACTCGTGAGGTCTTCACCGTAGGCAGTTACGTAGCCCGAGTTGCGATAACCGTACCAGAGCATTGAACAATTGTCCAAACCGTAGGGTGAGGTTGGCTTGCATTTGGTGTAAGCTTCCGTGTTGTTAAGACCGGTAAGTATCGCCATAAGATTCGGGAACGTGTTCTCCCCCATTTTGTTGTAACCGCGAAGATGATACCAGCCCGTGTCACGAAGATGACGCTCGGTCTTAGGCAGACTCCGCTTAAAATTTAGGCGGGAAACGCTGTCGATGCCCAACATCAAGATACTTAGCTTTCTCAACTTGTTGGCTTCATTTGAATCGACCGAATTTCCGGTTTCGTTGTTATTTCTGCTGACTAATCGTTCCAAACGTTCTTGCACTTTCACCGGATTTATCACCGCGTGGATGTTTTTGTACATCGTTGTTTTTCCCCGGCGACAGGTTATCATCGCGATCTCAATGTCAGGAGGCAAGATCACCCGATTTGTGAAGTTCAGGCACTTACCTACACTGTTTCGAGAAAAGCGAGACGTTATTTGACGAATGTTCAGCGTTTACGTTTAGATGGGCGTTGGGTGGAAGCTTTCAGGCGGAAATGTTGGCATGAAAATTGGACATGGTTGCACATACACATACAGTGGCGTGCAAAAGTTTCGGGCCACACGTGTTTTTTTAAAGTAAAGTGATCAAACATTTAATTCCTGAACTCGTTAATCATTACAAAATTTTAAGAGAGCTGTGACATAAATAATAGCGTGATATATTATTTTTTTCTATGGCGTATTATTTGTTTACAGCGTCGAGCGAGTTTCGTCGGTGGGCAAAAGTATTGGGTCGCTATCTCGTCCGGCTTCGTAGGCACATTTTTTTGCATTTTCTTTCGTAATAATTTCAAAACATGCATGACAATCTAAAATGAGTATTATTTCTGCCCCGAACAGTACTCGAAAAAGGACGGTCAATCCTATTATTCGTAAATATGAATTGACAAATTCGTTGTGTGACAAAAGTCGAAGTGGTAGACCGCGAAAAAATACGGAATACATTGACAAAATCATAAAAAGGAAGTGCGTTGTAGATCCACGAAAAACTGCAGCAGGCATTTCGAGAGAATTATGTATCGTGCCAACATTAGCCGAAATACAGTACTCCGACGTATGAAGGCTGTAGGACTGATAGGACGCATTGTTGTACAAAAACCCACTCATCAGTGGAAATAATCAAAAGGCCAGATTGAATTTTGCAAAAAATCGCTCTAACAAGGCGGAATTGTGGAATCATTTGCAACTTGACTGGGAAAACTTGCCAAAATAACGGATCTCACAATTAATAGCGCCCATGCCTCGCCGATGTGCCGCGGTTATCGCTGCTAAGGGCATGGCAACAAAGTACCGAGTCAAGTGAAGAAAGGCGAATCTCGTTTAGTTAATAAAAAAAGTGTTATGTTTTTCACACGCAATAGTAAGTGCCCAATACTTTTGCACACTTGTTAAACAAAAGGTGATGGAAAATCATATATTTAAGAACAATATCTATGGATATAATTAATTGTTTTCGAATGTACGTGAATACATGTTGTCATAACTCGTTGATTTCTTCCCCACCGTCGTATTTCAATGCAATATGCCCGAAAAATCGGATGGCCCGAAACTCTTGCACGCAACTGTATAGAAATAACTACAAGGGGGATTGGCATTTTAGTAAATTACCGTCATTGCTTTGGTGACTCTAAATGATATCGATCCAATGGCAGTAACAACGAGTGAGTTACTAAAAAGCAACAATGTGTAGTAACTTACTACTTTTTACTAGTACAGAGCCAACAGCGTGAACTCATAAACTGATGCTAGTAAGTTATTAGCACGCTACTGCTCTTTGCTGCCTGTGAAATGACGCCATAACAGTGCAAACCTCTATCGTGTGATGTCGCGTCGATCGTACGAGACCCGATAATAAAGCGGCTCTACCCTCTACATGCCAGACATCGATACTTCGTTTTACGGCCATTATACATAACAATGATCGTTACGTGTGAGGCGGGTACCGACGGCGAATAAAAACCGAAAAAACGGAAATGAAGCGGTACATCGGGAACGAGACGACCTCAACGTGCTTCATCGCGAAGGGAAAGGAAGCAGGTAAGCGCGAAGACATTGAGGGGAGTCATACGTTTTATCCGCGTTTCGATCGTAAGGCAACATATCAACCGAATTAGGCCAAAAAGAGCGCTGAGCACGGATATTACTCATTTTGTTTGTGAATTTATTTGGTAACGACATTTGTAAAAATGACAGGCCATCGCGACGTCATACTGTCCCGTTTTCAGATTAGGTCGTATCGTCGGGTCCGTACGATGATTTTTTTCATTTGTCAACGAAAAATGTGGACGTTCAAACGTTCTCTCAAGGAAAAAAAAATGGTACAATTTGTCATAATTGTGAGAAAAGAAAACGGAAATAAGGATAACATGAAAGACCACACAAAATGTCTTGCCTGATTTTCGTGTCCCACTCGCCTGTGGGAGGTTGAGAGGGCGGCGTTCTGGTTATCGGTGTCCAGCAACAGATAGCGCTCTTTCGATTTTTCGGGGATTCCCCGTTAACTACGAGCAATGTGCTTCCGTTCAAGGGATCCCTTGTGACGTAACTCATGAGCGGCTCCGTTGTGCACGCTTCGAACTTTTGTTTGATAAAGTACTTTTTTATCGACGAGTCCAACGGATTTATTGACATCATATGGCACTTTGGATTCCACACGAGGTATCCCTCAGCGATATCTGCTCGCAAATGGGTGAAAAAAGAAAAGGAAGATTTTTTTTTCCGTAAAATGACTGGTAATTGCTTGATGACGATGATGATAATAATAATAATAGTAATGGTAATGAGGGCCGACTCCGTTGCCCCCTTCAAAAATCCGAAAAACCCCCGGCCTTACCTCAAAATTGAATTAAATTTTATTCGGTCCCGATATAACGGATAAAGTAAGCCATTGCAGTAATAATGATTAGTAATAAAAATAATAACAGTGATAATAATAATAATAATGCAAACTGAGGAAGTGCGTTACCCGGAGCAATAAAATATTATAAAAAATGATAATATGATAATAGTATTACTATTATCGTTGTTATCATTATCATCATCCTTATATTATAATAACAATCATGGTCATAATTATTATTGATATTATTGGTAATTATGCAGGACTTTTCATTATGAGGACTTTTCAGAAAAACCACGGGAATTTATTTTTCACCGTGAACTCGTTTATTCCATTATATTGAGTGATATTCCGTCGGGGTAGACTAACATTTTCCATTAATTCCATGTTATGGGGTTTTTAAATTCAAGTAAACACGCAATAAAATAAGGCATTTTTAAATATTTGGACGCCTATATTAGAGAGTATGAACAATTGTACTACGTTGGTAATTTTTCTAGCCCTAATTAGGGCTGATGAAAATCTTGAAAAAGACTGATGACGAAAAGTGTCTCGAATTTTCGGAAAATCGATGAAATTGGCGTAATCCCTATGAGCAATTGGTACAATTCATTTCGAAAAAAAGGTGTTTGATTATTCACGATATAAACAAGACTGAGCTGTTCTTGTTTTCTTTTCGGTACTTTGGGAAGTAATTGAAATACAAGTAGTGTGAGAGGGGGCAGTTGTGGTCACCGAAATTGAAACATATCTCATTGTTCCAAAATATATACATTGTTACCTTCATAATACACTGTCTATAAGGAAACACGTAGCTGTTTAGCGAGGCGTCGATATATTCTTTGTTTCTGGAAACTTCAAACGCCGATAACGTATGTAATTATTGGGAAATGTCAGCCTCCCCCGACGGAATATTACTTACTATAATGGGATAAACATCATGGCGAAAAAAAAATTCCGCCGTTTTCGGATAAATCCTAATACTGCATAATTACCCTATTATTATACGCAAACTTTTATAAAGTGTCTTATAATGCTAATATTAACAGTATTATTAAATGAAAAACTAACCATTGTTAAATAAAAGTACATAGATAGTAGATAATCGCTTGAAAAAAGTAACCCGGTTTCAACGAATTATGTATATTTATTTAGATAAATGCATTCATTGATGAAAATGAACAATATAAATTATTCGCAAGTAACGGAAAACAACGGCAATAAAAGAAAAAAGTATGAAAACGGCGACAAATATGGAAGGAGCAAAATGCTTACCATCGCCGGAATTGTGGAACCTGCGGGAAAGGAAGTTGTCGAATTCGAGCTCTCTTTCGGACACAATGTACACGGTGAGCACGAGCAGGCAAGGAACAGCCAGTAGAAGGAGTCTCGGCCTTTTGCGCAGTCTCTCCAAAAGCTTATTCGATGTGAAATTGACCATCCTAGCTAGGCTCTAACAACTCCTTTGGTACGAGATTGAAATTCAGTATTTTTCTTAATTTTTTTCTTCAATCGTGTTCAACCAAAGTTTTGTTTTCCTTCACGACCTTCGTCAAGTCCGTTCGTCTCGTTTCTCCATGAAGTGCCTGCTTCGTACGACATCCTTATCAATCGAGTTGACGATAATTTCGCATCTCCTATTTGGATCGTTCGATCTGCTGGGCTTGTTCGAGCTTTTGTTTATTGATGCTGAAAAAACCTCATCGAACATCGTCAGGATTTGTTCGATTTATCGTTAGATGCCCCCGGCCCCCAGAAAAAACGCCCCCCCTAGGGCCCAATGAGTCCCGTGCCTTGAGAAAATGTGAGGACGACGCTGTGAGTGGTCACTGCAATAGGAATGATAATATCTAAAGTTGATTTATCGTTACAACTCTTTGGCTACATTTTTCTTTAAAAAAAAAAGAAAACCGATTTTTACATTTGAAGAAAGTTTTTCTCGTGTTTTAAGGATTTCTTTTTCGTTCTTTTCCAGAGATTAAAATGAGGTTGAAGTTTGCATCGTTGGAATACAACGATAATTAATATTTCTGAATGCCTTTAATTTATTTTGGTAAACTTTGCTTTTAAAAATCCTCCAACCATTTTTCAAGATATTTATTTAGGGATCTACAATTTAAATCTTAAAAAAAGATCTATAACAATAAAAATATGGAAAATAAAATGTAAACCAGTGCTTTCGTTGCGTTCTAACGATGCAAACTTCAATACCATAGATTGAAATGAGTTGGCGAAATTAAAGAGTGGATAACTAGACGCGAATTGGTGCCGATTACACGTGCGCACACCAGTATTGCCGGATCGTGGATTTTCCCTCCTAAATTTAGGGATTCTTTCCTTCGCATCAGGAGATAAAAAGTCGTAAATAATTTATTTTCAACACAAAATTCTTGACCGTTCATATTTAACGATTGATTTTCAACAGTTTTGCTTATAACAATATCTTCAGCGGATTCACAATTACGCGTCACAACTCGCCAATTATTTATAACAAATTGCGACGAAACGTTGGGGTTATTCAGTTGTGGTCGTGATTCGTGGCTTTCAGGGTGTTTATTGGTGCGAGAAGTTATTATAACAACAGGCTCATTATTGAAAACAACTGGCTAATTGATTATAACTACTGGACAGTTATTTATAACGAACGGCTATTTATTTAAACCACAGACCAATTCTTCGTTAACGAACTGTGACAAAACGTTAGCATGGCTCAGTGATAAATTGTCGTGAACTTTGACATGAACTATGACACTTAACTCTCAACAGTTGAACTTTAACAATTGCGTATCAGCAATGAACTCTTAACAATCGAATTTCAGCAATTAACTCTAAAAAATTGACCGATTCTCAAAACCCATTTTCCGAAAATTATCTTGTTCTCGTTCCCACTCGCAGTTTTTCCTTAATTTCAGCAGTTGTTCGAACATGACTTGATGTACGGAAAAGTCGCCGCGAACTTGAAAACTTTTAAAAGAAGCCCAGACGAATTTCAAAATCGAATCTTACGGTTTTTGGATTCACAGTTTTTACGTAAAATGCCGTCTCAATAAGTAATTATAATCCGAATAACTTTACCTTGAGAATAAAAATGTCACTTCCCGTTGCAGAAAGTTTTCGACCGGTTTTATTTATCATTATCAGTTTTTGCTGCATCCACGTTTTCGAAGAGATACTGCTGTACTTCGGTCTGTTATGGCAAATACAAAAATTCTCTCGCGGCACGAAGCACAGAAAACGGAACCGTCCAGAGGCAATGCCGTGGCCCTGTCCGCGCGACGACTGTCCGTCTCGTGACTGCACAGCGACGGAGAAAAGAGAGTCTGTATCACGCGTCCGCGAATGTGTGTAGGGAGTCCGCGAATTGCCGACGATGGAGAAGCTTCGAGGACAATGAGAAATAAAGAGAACAAAAAAGCCCCGTCGCAATCTCGCATGTGTATACTTGACGCTCCATCCCGTACGCGGTATCCACAGGCTGACTTCGTTTCCCCCCTAAAAAAAACTTCAAAAACCCCGATCGATTGCCTCACCTCAGAATTGAATTGAATGAAAATTTTATTCGATCTCGATATGACGAATAAAGTAAACCAATGCAGGCCTGCACATGCAACTCGAAGTTTGTTTGGGTTTACGGACGTTGCCATGTCGAAACGTGATCTAGATGATCATGTACAGTTTTTTTTCCTGATGAGATTGGGCCAGTTCAGCGTGGTTCGTGTTAAAAAGAGGCTCACATCCGAAAAGTTAAAAAGATAATCTGAATAATTGCTTTGCTTTATTTTCGTCCTGACACGAAGAAAGAGGCCCTAAATTGAGGCAAACAACGTCTGATCTGGCAAATGTGTGATTAATGAGAAGGGAATAAGCTGCCGTAGGAGTAGTGGTACAAAACCCGTAAGCTTGACCTTCAGATAAGCCAATGATGCTCACTTGGATCGCTTCCGGAAGTTTGGTCGGAAGTGATGGCGTCGTCGAGCCTGTTCAGCAGATTTCGGCTACGTTCCACAATCGCGCGTGGAATATCGTACAGCTCACTGATACGGCACACAGTGTGTCCATAAAAAGAGTAGCTTGTATCACGATCGATAGTTAGGACCGAGCTATTCTCGAAATAGCTGTTTACTAAGCTGTCGTTATTTTCGGGTTAGTCGAAGCTTGTTATGAAACTGCTCACGGTTCCCTCCTCTTTCCGTATTTCCTCCCTCGGTATTAGATTCGTCAACGTCCGCAAGCACGAAACCGAGGAAAACGAGACTGACGTAGAATTTCCGAATCTAGGTTAGTCTGTACGCGACAACGATCGTGAACCTCGGAACTGTGTCGTGACTGCTTAACCTGCAGGTCTTTTTTGCGGAGAGGAAGGCTGACGTGAGAACGGCCACAAGTATGCGAGGACTGGTTGGTCGTTGCTGCTTTTAAACTGCGTGGGAGGATAGTATTGACAAACGGGGCGACTTCGTGCTGGAGGGTGGATATGGAGTGTTTCCCATTGCGTTGATAGCCTCCAGCACGCAGACGCGGAAACCTCCCCTTCCCGTCTTTTCGACGATTCTCTACCTCTTCGTCTCTCGCAGCCTAGTTGCCCTTCGCTTTTGTCCTTCCCCATGACACTATGGTCGTGGTGTGACAACACATGGTGGCATGACAACTATGATCTGTGGCATGGCCTGTGGTCATCGTACACCCATTATTCAACTTCCTTCCGATTGTCTTGCCACGTTACGGCACGATTGTAGAGGCATGGTGTCTTCATCACCATACCACTGAAACGACATGATAGCTGAGTCGGTATCACACCATATGATGTTGTGACACGCATGACCTATGCTCACTGCACACCCAAGCTAAGCCCAAGGTATTATTGGCTGTGGTATTGATCATCGTATGGCATCAAACGAATATAGTTGTACGATGAGATACCACAATACAACACTCATAGCTGCCACCTACCTAATCGTATTTCTTCAAGGTGGTGGACAGCAGCGATCAATACCCCTCTTTCACCCTTTCGATTGATTGGCCGAGCAATGAAATTCGTTCGATTGGCTTATTACGCAGTGGAAACCGATTTTTTACGGGGGTGATACAAGCAGAAGTCGAGAGCAATCGAACATTGTTGGTATCGTACCAGGTAGACGTTACCTGTTCGGGCGTTATCTGTAAGTTAGTATCGCATCCACAATGATGGTCGGGTTATACCAAATAGCAATTTTCGCTAGATACTAGTTGACAAATGATTGCTAAAAGCAGGTGCAAAACGAATTTACACAAACACAAACGATTGCTTATTAGCTAACACAAACGTCGTTGTTATCTCATTGGTTTTTATCAATTTTATTATGGGCAATAATGTTATTTTATTTGTATTATATTATTTTCGTTGTAAGCAGACTACGAATAAACACAAATAAACTGAACAATTGCTGATTAGGGAACTCCGTTCTCGCATTATCTTTTCCTTCATTTTCATTATCATTCATTATATCATTCTTAATATTGTTATTCTTGCTGTCATTTCTATTAATTTTATTATCGCTGTTAGTAATATTATTATTATTAACATTAATATTGCTGCCTTTGACGGGATAATTCATTTAATTAATATCCTATAAATCCAGGGATATTGCCGCTCCCACAAGAGGGTTGAAAAAAAACAATGTCTTAGATTATATTTATTTAAAGTACAAATATAGTATACAAAATGGATGAAACCATTCTATTTTTGCTCGCGACACATGACCATCATACCGATCAGTTACCATAAGTTCGAGAGAATAAAAAAAAATTAACATTTTTTTCCATTGTGGCAACTTCCTGACTCTATTACATACCGATACAGGATATTGTGTTTAATAAATTATGTTGATGCGGTGACGATAAGGATTTTGTGACGACGAAGATAAATATTAACGATTAAATCAACTGCCGATTGAGGCTCCATCCAGACATACCGGGTGAATCATTAAAAATTAGACACGCAGGATTCCCATTTAATAAAGTGCCGCAAAACTCGAAGTTGTAAAAGAAAAACCGAGGTAAGCCGAAACGTCGTTCTTGAAAAACCCTCCAAATGTGTCTGAAATCAACATTTATAGGAGTCCTCTAGTGTCTCATCTAGTGACTCATCCGGCACATACTTATGATCATAGCCGCCAGATGGCCATTGATGTGTATGCGCGTGTACGAAATGAGATATTGTGGAGTTAACGAGTACATTTTGCACCTTAATACTAAAGATCATCCGAGACACTTGACGAAAGTACGAGAGAGAGAGAGGGGGGAGAGGATAGAGGTAATGAAGCAGTATTTGACGAAGTGTTCGCGCAAAGGAATAATTTTTTTCTAAATCCCGCTTCATTTTTCCGTGTGACGCGGAAGGCCACAGTGCGGACGTGAAGTACAAAGGAAACGACGCGTCTGCGAACAACCCGTCAAGTACTTTCGGAATTTTTGGTGATTTTTTTTATCGCTAGGTTTCTCCAGTTTCTCCCGACAGTGTTGTCTTGTACTTTGACGAATAGGCCCGTGACAAAAGCGCGCAACCTTAATCGACTGCCGGACATCCTGAAATGAAAAATGAAGAAAGCTTGTTAGTTGTGGTAGAGATAGGTAACCGTGATAGTGGTCTGAAAAAATGGAGCAGGACATTGTTATCCCTTGAAAAATGAACCATGCCATTTGTAACACAAAGATTATGATTAGTGATATTCGTAAAGTAATAAATATCAATTCATGTCCTTGATAACGCGTACCTCTGAGTTTACGTTGGACTGTGTGATACAACATTTTTCTTTATGAGAAATATAATAATGTTCGACACGTTTCGACAGATATTCTTATAACGAGAGTCCAGGGTGACTGGTAACGCCGATGACAAACGGGAGGTTGCGAAGTCCTCGGTTGGAAGATAACCAGCATCCGGTTTCGCGCGTTCCTATGAATATCTTTCTCCTCTTTTTATCTCGACTGATTGTGAGTCGTTCAGCCTACGTGCTCATGTGCACTCCAAAATGAATTATATTCTTCTTGTCCCAATTCTTTCGAGCCTTTGTGAAAGAAATCCTTCGACTTGTTTGGTATTATGTTCTTCGTAACGCTGAGTCTACATTGTTTCTCCGCACAATACTCTTTCGAGATAATTATGTATGAGTCGAGCTCCAAAGACTGTTTGCTGCATCGAGTTCCATCGCGAAGGTAAAATGTCTCGGCTTGAAAAAACTACGTAATTTTTATGCGACCACGTTCTTTCACTTTCAGCATAGAGAAAGCATAAGTCCTCTGGTGTCATAAAAATTGCAGCAACTAGTCCAAAAACAAATGTATGGTGTCGGCCTTGTCTTATTCACGTTGGCTCCAGTGAAGTAAGGAGGTTCACACGCGAACGTCGCTTTCGACGGAATGCATTGAAATTCATAGCAGGTGGAAAGTTTTGGAATATTTAAGGTATTTCTTTCGCGGAGGGCCGTATTTTTTGGGCGCGTAAGCAGGGCCCTTCAGACTCATTGGTAAATTACAGTGGCGCTCAATAAAAACAAGTTACAATCCATCATTACCCTCAACGATAATTTGGGATAAAAAATTGGGCAAAAATGGTATAGATTAATAAATTTTCACATTTTCCCTGAAAAGTTACGGTTACGAAAATTCTTCTGCTCGTCACATTTTTCTAAGTTTCATTGTTAATATTTTCTCTAAACGTTCGGTGATACTCAGTTTTTATTGTCATTGCCGAACATTCAGAATTTTTTACATGCGTAGAGCAGTTAATACCAGACATCTAAACTTATTTAGTATATAAATGATTGGATAGAAATCTCGCTATCATGTCATATCCATAAAGTGCCGTATAAGTTAGACGATTTTTAAAGCCGTTATCTTTTGTTAAAACCTCGGTAACTTGGCTTGATATTTGACCAGTATACTGGCCTGTATTTTTACTTCATTGTAGACGAAAATCAGTTAATTGTTAAATATTCGGGTTCGTGAAAGGAATGCGTTAAATGTTCCTGACATTTTGAGCAGATCCACCATTGCTCAAAATATTCGACATAACATACGATGACGCCACTGTCGTTCTTTCAATATTACTAACGAAAGCATCGATATATTTGCATTTGGAAAAACACCGGATATCGGATCTATATTATCCACATGAGGTAAGAAAAACAAGAGTAAGCATAATATCGAAGACATTCATGGGGAGCGTTGATATTCCGCGCCTGTGGGCATTCTTCCCGTTCCACATCTGAGGTCGACGGGTGATGTCCAGCAGCAGCAGACCTAGGTCTGTTAGATAGACGGCGGAGCGGCTGCGTCATAAACCAGAATTGCTTCTGGCGACAATTGATAAGCTACTATTGGGAGTACAAATAAGTCTCCGCCGTTTGGCAAAAGATAGCCCCACCAGGAAGTTATGGTTGAAATTGTCAGAAGTAAAACGTCATATCGTAAGGTTGGCCATCTGGCAAGACCATATGTCCAAACCTTGAAATATTAGCGATTTTGTACCAGCATCGCATAATTTTTTCTTGCCAAAATGTCGAGTTTTGAGCGGATTAAGTGTCATTTGCGGGAACTCTTGCGTTTGGCACGAATCTCCCTCCAATAATGCTTCCAGTCCGCCTCTTCGTTCGGCATTCCGCTACGTTCTTTGTCTTCGATGTCAAACTCACCGTTCTTGAACTTCTTAAACCACTCACGACAACTTCTCTCACTTGAAGCAATCATATGCTTCTACCAACAATGGATGCGCCTCAGCTGCAGATTTCTTCAAATAAAAGAAGTAAAGAATAGTTATAAAGTTCCCGCAAATGACGCTTATTCCGCTCAAAGCTCGACATTTTTGCACGAACAAAATAATACGATGCTGATACAAAATCGCTAATAATTCGAAGTTATGGTCTTGTCAGATGTCCAACTCACGGTCTTACATACAGGTCTGGAAACTCTAATGCTGGCAGCCGCGATCCGATGCATCAGTTAGCGTGACAAATTTGGGTCCTCATGCCGCCACTAGTTGTCGCTGCAGTTCCGAAACCCGGACATACATAACCTCAATACATACATAACCTCAATTCGAAAGTTTGTTTGATTACGATTAGGATCATAAGGTAAACGGCCCAGTTTCTGACCCTGTCCCAGATTGTGACCCCGACGGCAAAGTTTTGACTGCCATAAATATAGTTTTTGTCGAATAATAATTAAATTATCGGCTAATTAAAGAGCTTTTTTTAATGAAATATTTTATATTAGAAATTGACCAGTGAACAGTGTAACACGTGTCCCAGTGGCTCCGCAGCGGCCGTGCTAGACGCTGATAGCAAGTGCGACGATCTAGATAAATCGGAAATTTGTTCGTCCTGTAAGTATAAAACGACAAAAATGGTATCGACATATTCAGCAGGAACCAGACTGTCGATGAGATAAAAAATAATTTAACTTTTGGTTACATATTTGGTTAAATCCGTGGTGTCAATAACTACGTTGTTGACCCTCGACTTGTCACCTGCTGCGTCGAACCATTTTTTGTTTATTTATTCTAATTTGCCGTGACATAACAAATTAGTTAAATTATTAACAATGATTTAACGATTAATTATTATTAAATTATTAACAAATTATTAAAATTTGTGGTAATCTAGTATTTAAAATATTTTCTTACTTAATGCTGCTGATATTTTTTTTGCTTTGTTCAATATTTATAATATATTTGTTAATAATTGTGAATTTTGATAGGGAGAAAAAAAAGTTTATCCCTCAAGACTGTGTCGAAGAGAGAATGGAGACTGCGGAGGCAGCTGATTTATTGATTCTATCTCCTGCGGAAGGATATGAAATACTTTATGAAATACATATGTACAGATGTATGAAATACATATGTACAGAAAATAAAATAGTTGGGCACTAATTGAATGTTTTTTACTGTTTATACTTGTTTATATATATATATATATATATATGTGTGTGTGTGTGTGTGTGTGTGTGTGTGTGTGTGTGTGTGTGTGTGTGTGTGTGTGTGTGTGTGTGTGTGTGTGTGTGTGTGTGTGTGTGTGTGTGCGTGTGTGTGTGTGTGTGCGTGTGCGTGTGCGTGTGTGTGTGTGTGTGTGTGTCCGTGAAATTACATATATTTCCATTTAACCCGTTTTCATGGGGATATTCGGAAGGGTCAGGTAGTGGGTACGCATAGGTGTCATGAATTGTGCCAAGGGGGTCATGAATCATGGTATATGTAAGGGTCACAAACTACGACATGGACGTTTCTTTAGTGTCAGGAACTCCAGCAGCAGAAAAGCGATATTAAAACAATTATTATATTAATAAATATTAATTATTTCACTTGTGTAGTAGGTGAATCTCATTCAGGGGGCCTTAACGCACGTGTTAAAACCTTTACTTTTCATTTTAACTATATCACGCGTCAATGAATAGTAAAAATCCGACACCGCTGCTCTTGAAGTGTCAGTAACTGGGCCGTTTACCTTATATAGTTTTATTGTATTAATCGAAACTGACAGGACTAATGCCTTTTCTGGCCCTGTCAGCAGTGTTTCGAACTCATAATAAATATCCGTGTAACGAACATGAAGGTGGGACAGAGATAGAGGGATAGAAGCATGGCTGACTAGTGCTGTCTCTGTATAACCACCCCCCCCCCCCTCCCCCGGCCGCGACACAGCGGGTATTCTGATCGCAACGAACCTACTTGCGACTAGTGAACTACCGACTCTCTTCAATAAGCTACCTACTCCTTCCACTGGAGTTTCCAGACCTGTATGTAAGACCGTGGTCCAACCTTATGATATGACGTTTTACATCTGACAATGTAAAGGTTATTTCAACCATAACCTCCTGGTGGCGCCATCTTTTGTCAAACGGCGGAGACTTATTTGTACTCCCAATAAATGCTGATCAATGAAATACCACCCTAAGTTCTTGATTCAGATATTGATTAAAACAGGCTGAATCATTTCCACTGCATTGGAAAGATAAGGTTCTTAACCCAGCTGACATATATGATCACGGGCTTACACGCTGATGGTATGTGTCCCCAATATTGATGCCACCATGATGGCAAAGATCTTTTGATCGCGGAGCCGCTGATGGCCAGCGGTCTTAAGAGGCCAATATCGACACTAACAGTTGCGAGCTCTGTAAGACCGTGATCACGATCCGAAAACTATTCATTGGTCGTTCGACCTGAGATAACAAAAACCTCGTCACGTATCAGCGACTTCTATCGGGAGCTGTCCTCGATTGCCAGCTCGTTGTTTTTGAAGAAAGCACGTAGATGAACGCACAAAAGGACAGCAAGCGAAAACAGTGATAGTTGCAACAGGGGTTACTCACTGCAGACAGAGCAATGTTTCTCGTCCGATCCGTCGCCACATCCATCTCGTCCGCTGCAAGTGATGGCGTCCGAGCGACATCTTCCATTGGCGCATTTGAATGGACAGGAGCGCGAGGTTCTTCGCGTGCGATTTCGGGTCCTGCAGGCTCCGCGAGGCTCGTCACTTCCGTCACGGCAGGATACTACGGCGTTGCAAAACTCGTAAGCGGGAAGACACTGGCCGTTGTTGCATCGAAAAGCTCCATCCGGGCATTCTGAAGACACAGGGGCAAAGTGTAAAACGGCGCGAAGTCGCACGAGAAGCTGTCCTCGAGTTTTACGTACTTCGACGATCCTTGCAACCATCTTCGTCCTCGCCGTCGGGACAGTCGCGACGCCCGTCGCACTGTCCAGCTCTGGAAACGCAAATGCCGCTCTTGTAGCAACGGAACGCTTGGGCGGGACATGCTGACTTGGTGCACTCCTCGTCGGACCCATCGGCGCAATCCGGTCTACCGTCGCACACGAAGAACCAACTTATACACGCGCCCGTGCTGCGACATTGAAACGTGCCTGATGAGCATCCGTTGTTCTTTGCACCGCAGTCGAGACTTCCGTTCCCCCGTGACGCGCAGTCGCATATGCCATCGATACAGCGGGAATTTCCGTCGAACATACGGCACTCGAGGTCGATAGAGCAACGGAAACCGATACTGACGGGACTCGTGATTTCGGTCTCGTGTCGATCTGTCTTCACCGGAGCTGCAGGCCAGAACATGATCATTTACGGATAGTTGGGTGTGTCTCATAACTGCGGGTTTGAGTATTTTTATAGTACCATGAAGGAGGGAATGTTGGGGAAGGATGAAGACCATTCAACATGGATTTCAGTTGACCGCCTTCATACACGGAAACTTATAGATGAAAAGGCTGCCTAGCCTAGATGTTTAACGGGTACCACATAAAATGACTTTGCAGGCTCGCGATTTGCCATATTCACCGGAAGTTCATGTGATATAGAGCAATTCTGGCACAGATCTTGCAAATTGGGCGTATCGGTACGACTCAGGATCAATGGAGCCTCCTACATCATACTGCGGATTCAGCCATTCGTCGGAATCGCATAGAAAGTGAAGTGTTCACAACGTAGCTAGATGGGAGCCCAGGTGGCACAGAGGACAGGCAGGGAATTTCAACCCATCGATCAGCTTTCAATTTGGCTTCTCGCCAACTGGAAAATTGAAGCTTACGAGGAAAGAACATAAATACACGTACCGGAAGTCGAACTGGTTGTCTGCACTAGATCGGTTATGTCAGCCTCGACTACGATCGCGTCGTCCCCGGGAAACTCGTTTGCGTTGGATAGATTGTCGGGTCTCAATGTGGTGAAGGACGAGCGGGTCACGATGTTCACCGGGATCCGCGGTATCGGCGACATCGTTGACAGTAGTCTAGTTGCATTTTTCAGCCAGGAAATTTGAACACCTGAGTACCGACGGATCAAAGAACATGTTGCAAGTAAAACGGGAGCTTTGGTACGATCTCCGGATGACCGAAGGCACTGCAAAACGAGAAGAAGCAGATGTTTTTGTTACCCGTCTCAATCTCGTCCTTGGAATCCTCAGGAACTGTGACTTCCTCGGGTTCAGCGATAATCGGTGACTCTTCCAAACCCTGCACGTCATCACCGATTTCTTGGGTCGATATAGGAGGCTGCTGCGGCGTCTGGGCAGATGGCGGTGGTGGTGGTGGTGGTGGTCTGACCCGATTGTCAGGACGGCAAACATCCCCGTCTCGACGCATCGGTGCGGTACATTGGCAGTGGCCGAAGAGATCGGGAATGAGGAAGTCGCAATGGGTGTCACTGTCCCATAGACGGCAATGCTCGTGACTGTAACACACTTTCCCGGGTCTTGCGGCTGCACATCGAGAAAAAATCTGTACAATGATGCTTTCCCTATTGCAAATTGGAGTTCGTTTGGGTTTTGGCAAGAAACTACAACGCCTCTTTGATTTGTGCACTGTCGCGATACGTTAGTTCCGTCAATGGATTCTCGCGGTTCGATTAAATGGAATGCATCGGTGCAAAGTAGTGCTGCAAATTAATTTGGGTACCATAATAATATTTAGTAATAGTGTAATTTAAAAAAAGCGATTGTTGTCTATAAACCTCAGCCGGACAAACATTTTTGGTCCGATCGAGGACTGACTGGAAAATTCGCGATCAGCGGACGAACTTCGAACAATTGGATGGGGCGATTTATTCAGAAGAAGAACTTTTGTTACCAAGGTAACGATTGACAAGAAAAGAAAGAGAACGAGAGAAGACGGAGTTATAAGGAACTACCGCCCGAAGCAGAATCGAAAGGCGAAGTAAAGCAAACGGAAGCCACAAGACTTAATAGGCACCTTCGTGCATACGGCGTTCTAGGCCGAATCGGGTAGCCCCTAACTCCAACCTAACATAACCTAATCTAACTAACCGTATTCAGTCTATAATTGTTTATAATTAATGCCAAATAGCAAATATTTGAACAATTTTCTTCGATAAAAACATTTCGATGCTTTCAAAAAATAAACTCACTTCGCAAAATGCTCGGCAGTTTTCGGAAAATGTTTTGCGAATTCGATTCTTTTATTCTGCAAGATGAGCGAATGATAAAAGATTCTTCCTACTTTTTCAACATCGAAAAATTAATAAAGACAAAACAAAAGAGGAAAAGTCTCAAAGAACTTTGTAACGCTGCCAAAAAATTTGGTCACCAGGCACGAGTTTTCATAAATTTTCCGGAGTTTTTCATCTATGCACCTTCTGTACCAATGAATATTTTTAAAACATTGCTATGAAATATAGATTAGTGATTGAAACGGAAGGCTGTTGTCAGGAAATGGTTGACGTAGCCTAAAAAGTCCTGTACATAGCGTATACCATGTATGGACATAACTGTACGATATAGTATTATGTATTATCGATACGCGTGTTTCCTTATAAGTTCAACATCAAGCGAATAGTTATGTATGTAGCGTACGCGGGCTATAGCTAATATGTATGGAGGAACAAGCCCCTGCTACTACACGGAGCCGACTATAAGAGCCGATGGAATCTTGATTTTATATATATATACACACACACACACACGTATACATATATATATTCTTCCTCTCGGATATCTTGAGAAAAAGACCATGTTCCGATGGCCCTTTTGATCGAAGCCTGAGATTCCGTGCTAGTGCGACGCAGCTACGAGTATAAGTACGTATCTGGTTTGGCTTTCTTTGGCAATGACTAAACATGGGCATAAATAAATATAATGTAAAGATCTATTCATGTAAAATCGGTTCTTCTACATTTGTTTGTGCTTCAAAGCGCTAAATTCTATGCTTATACTCCATCTGGTGGTCGTATCTCGAAAACATTTTTTTTTGTAGGATTCACGTTGCTATTTGGGATCGTTGTAGCTTGCGATCTATCGAACATAGCCATGGCAACGATCCTTGGAACATTTGCAATTACCGAGTCGAGATCGCGTCCGTTGTTCGTTCTTTTCCATCGGAACAAACGACTTGTAAGAACTAACGAGCAAAGAGAGAGCGGGGCTGAAGCGAAATAGATGGGGAGTTTATGCAGGGCGACCTTGGTGAAACTTATCCGAGAAAGTTGCTTCGTTTAAGGGGGAGGTACCTTTAGGCGAGGAAAAAATGTGCTGATTTTAATGACGTTTTTTAAAGAAAGATTTCTTCACCATTTTTTAGACTCCGGGTATGGTTTATTACTACTTTTGGCTGTTACGTGGGTTTTTTTATTAATCTTTTAAATGGCGGGGGTATGGAACGATCTTCTAAACTGCATTTTCAAAACGGATAAACTTCCGAAAAGCGGAAACCGAATTTCGGTCTGAAATTCGGCATACGCCTGCCTTTTAATATTTTACGAGATATCTTAAAAGGATTTTTGGCGAAGCGCCACAGTTTTCGAGATATCGATTTTAGAAAGTTATTTTTTTTCCGCGGTCCTACTATATCTAAAGCTGACAGGCTCAGCTATGGCTATACCTATATATGTTACCGTGCTCTCCGTTTTGTGCGAATGGTGCGGTCCGTGGAACTAAACACTGGTATGGGCGCAGGGCATCTCGGATGTGCGTGTGGAATCGTGAGATGCATAGAACACTGGTGTGGGCGCGGGTTACGTCGGAGGTGCGTGAAATATTGAGATAGACACAGAGTATCGTAGATTCATTTTTTTTGTTTTTCCGCAGTTAATTTTTTTGCAGGTGTAGAAGATTTCTAGACTTAATTTATTAACTTTAAATCGTTTTGGAATTTTTTATATATATTCTTTGCTTCTCGAGTTTGTGATTTTTTTTGTTGGTTTTTGCCAGCTATTAATTTTTCGGATTTTGTATGGTTTAAAAAATGTTTTTTTTTTTATTGCACATTGTACCTCCTTATAATGCTTGGTAACCGGCCGCTGCAGCGATGAAAGGAGGGTTTCTACCGCCCAAACTTGACGAAGATCCACACAAAGCGGAGTGCGCGATGAGTATAGTCAGAGCTGAGCCCGTCAGCTATAGATATAGTAGGAGCGCGGTGAAAAAATAACTTTCAAAAATCGATATTTCGAAAACTATAGCGCGTCGCCAAAAATCCTTTTAGGGGATCTCTTAAAATATTAAAAGGAAGGTGTATACCAAATTTCAGATTGAAATTCGGTTGCTGCTTTTCGGAAGTTTAGCCTTATTTTGTCTAAAACATGATCCTAAATGTTTTTCAAAATAGAAAAAAAAAACTTTTTTTTTATTGCAAAATGTAGCCATGATTTTTTCGGAAAATTGAATGTTTTGCTTCAAGGTCCACGATTTCATCGATTTTCAACATTTCTCACTTTTTCTTGGTTCATGTTCTGTGTATGAGTGACAATGAAAGAAAAATATTCATTGGTTCTTTTTCAGATTCATTTCGCCGGCGTTAGGTGTCACGCTGTCTAAAAACATTCGCCGCAGCCCGTTCAAAAGACCATGCGCCATTTTTAAAGATGATTTTTCTAAAGAATACCACGTAACGGCCAAACGTAGTAATAAAACATACACTAAGCCTCAAAAATGGTGAAAAAATCTTTCCTGTTAGAAAAAAATAATGAAAATCAGCATTTTTTCCTCGCCCAAAGGTATCTCGCCTGTTAAGTCTGGTGAACGAGCAAAGAGTGGAGAGAAACAGTAGCGAAAGTGTCGGTAATGAGGGTTAGGCGATATCGCGACGGAAGTGCGTCACGCCAGCCATCTTGAGGCGGCGCTTTTACGATTATGAACGTCGCCTCCCCCCAGTCGTTGCAGTCTGCAGATATGTTGGCTTCTGGCGTGTCACATAATATGAATGAAGTAAAGCTCCAGAAATTGTGAATAAAATGTATAACGTCTTGGTGCATTATCAGGCTTGTGAAATAACAAAAGAAAAGTGATTCCAATTGGGCTTCAGTGAGCGGCCACCTTGAGGCGGCACTTTTTCTTACTGAACTTCCGACTAATTCGATTAGCACTACACGCTTCCTCCTGTTTCTCTTCGCTCTCAGACTTCGCTATTTAATGGGCAACAATAGGCAGCAGCGTTTAAGTCACTTACTAGAATCAGGTAGGTGCTACAACACGCAATATTGGCGCCATGCTAGTAACACTGAGTAAATTACCAAAAACGGTGGTGCTCTTTGCTGCCTATAAAGTTTTAGCCTTAGTTCGCAAGTCTGCAAGCAACGTCGAATTCAAGTGGTAGCAACTTCAGCGTCCAAGGCTTTCGTTCATACTGGCGCCGCTGTGTGTCGCGTTTGTAGAGAAGGGTTTTGCCACCGGTCTTAGCGATTATTAATAACACACAAATAGAAAAATCTGGTTTGCATTACATGATATAATTACGAATTGTTATTCTTAAAGAAGCAACAGTAGTATTAACATGACCAATTAGAAAAATAGTGACACCGAGGACAGAGCGAGGTAGCACGACACTCGGCTATGATTGCGCCCCTTGCGGTCAAACGTCACAGTTACACAGACGGACGCTAAGCGACCTCTCCCACCACCGTCGATTCCAGACGTATGTAAGACCGCGTGAGAGCGTGGTTCGTGCGACAGGATCCAGGAAGTGCACCGACCGGGGACTCTTCCTCATTCATACACACGCTTTGCTTCGCTCGAGTATATAATAGCGGTGGAACATAAAATATATCACGTGAGCCTCGTGACATGTGCGATGTGAGACGAACAGGGATGGAGAGAATTAAGCGTCAGTCATAAAAGCGGTAAAATACGCGCAGCTTCTTGTGTTTACAGGGGAAGAAAAGAAAACGTCGGAATGCCTGACTGGCGACACTACCTAGTATTCTAAACAGAAGGTTCGTCGAAGTTCAACAATGAAGCGTCGTCACGAAAGAAATGGATATTTGTCAAGAGTGGTTTTGGAAAACGGTCGTGTTTTTCTTACAATTGAACTATTGGAATGGATCGCACCATTTTGAAAAGTCCCTAAGTGTGCGTTTGGAGCCTGAAAACTTCTTGGCCTGCGGTCTTGACGAGCGAAGAGGATGCCTCAGTCTCGAATTTTCCAGCCTCCTCTCGTATACACTCTTTGGTAAATCGACAAGCATACATCTGACAGCCAACGTTCAGTATCTTCATTTATCAAAATTTCGTAGTAGGTAGATACTACTAGAATGTTTTCCAATTACGCGTTATAATGAAATTCCCCTGAATGGCTTATAACACCCGTCGTCTAGGCTCCCTAGACAATACCGCAATGCCGCATAATGTTTGCTGCGCATGTTCCCGATTTTTTACGATCGACCCTAGAAAATCGCTGATTTTCGGGCCGGCTGTAGGAATGTAACCCGTTTAGAAGTTAGGCGTTTTACGTACGTCCGAGGCAAGTGTGTCTTCGAAATTGTAGGTGTCCTTCCTCGCATCTGCAGACCCCGGCGAGGCAGCTGCTCTTGGCTACTTTCATCGAGCATTGCTCCCCAACGAGACAATCGTTACCAAGGAGAGTAGCTACGAAGGTGAACAAAAGAAATCGATTAGAGTACAAAGTCGCCCGTAGTCGGTACGCGTAAAAAATCGTATGATTACCTTGTCCCGGAATTTAAAGAAACTTCCATTCCAACCATGCTTATTACTTCGGTAAACCCAAAACGAGTAATTACTCGACCCTATACCACTATGGTCATAGGGTTCTTATTCGCGGGACAAATAGTTCAGACGTGCTATTAAGGTAATCCTATCGTTTCGCACTAGTCATACCACTGGTCATACTTTAGACTTGTACAATCTATATTTTTAACATATGCAAAAAAAATTGTAATAACTAAATTCTCCGTGTGTAAACTGTTTAATGAATGTTCACATTAATTAGAAAAATGAAAAATAGTTATTCCAACGATTCGCGCAGTATTTCTAGGTTTGATATTTGGCAACATTGGTGCTATCTCCGTCTCTTTTTACTCAACCAGGCAAGTTTAACCTCTATGCGTTTCAACGTCGATGTGCCAAAAGAATGTCAGGTGCGGGAAATATAAAGCATTGCATTCGGGCCACGACTGGTAACAAGCGTGGAAAATTTGTGTCGGCGAAATACGTCGGTTAAAAATGAAATATGTGTGGAAATTCGAATAAGTGAGATGAGGTTAGGACTACAGTCAGCTGTTGCCTTGCTGCCACGTCTCGTTATCTTAGCAAGTGGCAACAAATCCAATACCGAAAGTTGAAATTAAACTTGATATTACATAAAAATTAGGTCAATAAGCGTAATTTTTCTGAGAGCATTGGATTACTGAAAGTGTTAAGTATGTAAATCTGATTATTTTTAAGAATCTCATGGGTTCTTACTATTATATACACTTTTGTAGCGACCGGAAATTGGGTTTTTGTATATCGTCTCGGAATTCCTTCACAAAAATACGCAATTTTAATATTTTTTTCTCTGTAATCAGGTCGATATCCGACCCTGATATTTTACAGAGACGATTATTAATATATTTAGGGAAGCTCAAAGAAAAATCCTATGGTTTGAAGCCTGGCGATAGTTTGAATGGGTTTGAATATTACTTTAAGTCGAGTTTGAATAGATTACATATGGTATGACTAAAATTTAGCAAACACTCTTTAGATTGTGATTCGACTGTTAGAATAAAGGACCGACCAAAAACTTACGAGGAAGAATCATTTGTTCTCGTGAGTCCTTTACGAGCTCTGGATTTATGGACTTTTTTCACTAGACTACCCCTCGAACTCCGCCGTTCTCCACCACCACTGATTTGACTTTCCATAGAAGGTACGGACAAGCAAGAAGGGTGCTGGCGAGACGGGACGAATGCAGTGGCATTGTTCGTTTTTTAGACTCACCCTCGAGACAACGAGTCTCGTTGTACTCGGCGTAATAGGGTCGACATCGGCAATATCCCAAGTGGCACTGACTGTTCTCAATGGTAGCCTCGCAGTCACGATCCCTGTAACACTCTTGTCCCAGCTTCAGGTTTGTCGTAGCCGGTGTCGTGTGTGCGATAATCTGAAACGGAGTTAAACAATTTTCGTTCTCATACCCGACTCAAAGTTGTTATAGCTTTGTACGGATTGCAAGTTCAAATGCAGGGGGACAACTTCTTTATTCAGTGAAAAAAAGTGATAATCGGGCGGCTCATCTTATTTGCCATATACCATGTTTCACGTCCGCCGAACCGCCATTTAATTTTCGTTCAGACGCCATTTTGTGTCGCGAGCTCCGATTTAATTAGGTTATATATTAATCTTAGAAACTTCCCACCAGGCACAATGGTGATCCGAGACTCAATAGTAGACAGTCGGAGGATCCTGATTGAATTGGGACGCATCACCAACTTTAGTATTTTCCAAATCGGCCAATTCGATGTGATACGGACGCGAAGAATCCAATCATATCGCGTGAATTTTAAGACTCTTAGGTATTATTGAATAGCTTGATTCAGCAATCTATTATGGAGATCCCGTTTTGTATTATATATGGACATGGGTACAAATGAGGCTGTGGTTATTGCGGTCGGAAGGTGGTCGGACACGTTTGAGTCTACGGGAGTTTGACCGTAGGCTGCGGCTGCAAGTGATCACATTCTTATGCAATGCGAAGTACCAGCGTCAACTGTGACCGGCGAATTTCCATATTCATGGTCTTTTATTATTTCGAGGACGATGAACGCCTCAATCGAGGATTTCTTGGATCTCCAAGATCTCCATGTTCCATAGATCGACTTCGGGCCTTTTTCCAAAAGGAAGGAATGCTTTAGGGATTTCTAGTTCCGTACATGTGACCTAAGAGTGAAGAAAAACAAAAGGGAACATGCAGTGCTAAGCGAGTTAGATGAAAGTTCAGTAATAAAAAGAGCCGCCTCATGACGGCCACTCACTGGCCCCCAATTTGATTCTTTTTTGTATTGCATCGTGACGCAGTTACTGGAAGTACCTTCTAATTTCAAACTGCTTTCGGTATTTCACAAGCCGGGCAATGCTGCATAACATTCTATATCTTATTCATAATTTTTAGAGTTCCACTAACTCAGATTATGTGCAGATTGCAACAAGTGGCTGTACTATAAAATCTGTCTTCTCAAGGTGGCTGGTGCGACTGACTTCCGTCGCGACATCATTGGCAATAAATTCTCCTCACCCTTAGCTTGCGATAGCATCATTTTGTGACAACTATGGCTCATTTCACACGAGGTTGAATCGAGGTTGAAACGAGCATCGTTGGGACGCAACGAAAATTAATATTTCTGAATTTCTGTAATTTATTTTGGTAAAATTTGCTTATAAAAATTCTCCAACCATTTTTCAAGAAATTTATTTAGCGATGTACAATGTAAATTGAGGACGATGTACAATGCAGTATGAGGACTTTTCCGAAAAACGACGAGAAATTTTTTTTTCGCCATGATGTTGTTTATTCCATTATAGTAAGTCATATTCCGTCAGGGGAGGCTGCCGTTTCCCATTAACGGAGACTTTGTCCTTCAAAGCAGCGGGAGATGTTAGCGGCTCAACATGAGCAGCTAGAAGAAAAGGAGGGATGCCTCTATGGACCAGGCATTGCCGATTAGCGGTAATTATAAACACATTTGTGTAAACACATTACAAAACTTTAAACGCGTTTTTCTCGAAAACACGTTTTTAAAAATGGCTGACATTCTCCTGACTGCTGTAATTAACATATCGACCTGAAATTTGGAGAGCATACTCAGAAAATATGTCTTCACGGAATGACGGATCGTTTTTTCGATAGATACATTTTTGCATTTATTATTTATCTTTTTATGCGAAAAAAACACGAAAATTCGATTTTTTTAAAATTGCCGTCATTTTCCGAAATTTGTACTAAACAAAAAACCCATCCGTCATTCCATGACCAAAGGGTCACAGATTGATAATATGCATTGAATTTGTGTTTCAGATCAACAAAGAGAGGGCCGTGATGTCAGCCGTTTACCTCCCTCGATTTGAGGACCTGTTTTCACAGAGCTGCAACGGCCGCCACTTCGGTTTAAAAAAAAAATTTTTTTTTAACGCTCTATAAAATTCTAATAAAATGTAAACACCTGAAATATGGCACTCCAAGGACAAAGTCTCCCTTAATTCCATACGTTATGGGGTTTTGGAGTTTCCAGAAACAGGTGATATTTCGACGCCTCGCTAAACAGTTACGTGTTTCCTTATAGATAGTGTATTATAAAGGTAACAAAGTATATATTTTGGAACGATGAGATTTGTTTTGATTTCGGTGACCACAACTGCCCTCTCTCACACTACTTGTATTTCTATTACTTCCCGAAGTACCGAAAAGAAAACAAGAACAGCTCAGTCTCGATTATATCGTGAATAAACAAACACCTTTCTTTCGAAATGAATTGTACCAATTGCTCGTACGGACTACGCCAATTTCATCGATTGTGTGAAGATTCTGAACTATTGATGCAATTCCTGCAAGCCCACGACGTTTTGTTTCGCACTGTGAAGTGTCCAACTTGTGGGGAACTAGCTCAGTGGAACCACAGGTTTGGGTTTGTTTGGGTTAAAGGAAGCCAGGGTTGGGTTGAAGGAGCCATGAAGGAAGAATAGAAATTTCGACACTTTTCGACACCAGTCTTTCTCAAGATTTTTATCGGTCCTTATTAGGGCCAGAAAAATTGCCAACGTAGTACAATTGTATAATACTTCATACTCCCCAGTATAGGCGTCGAAACATTTACAAATTCCCTATTTTATTACGTGTTTCCGCGAACTTCAAAACTCTGTAACTTATGGAATTAATGGAAAATGTCAGCCTCCCCCGACGAAATATCACTCAATATAATGGAACAAAGAAGTTCACGGTGAAAAAAAAAATTCTCGTCGTTTTTCGGAAAAGTCCTCATACTGCATAATTACCAAAAAAAATCTTCTATAGCAATACAAATATGGAAAATAAGATGTAAAAAAGAGCTTTCGTTGTGTTCCAACGATGCAAACCTCAACACCATAATTTAACGCACTAGACGTCAAAACAATCCCACTTAGCCCATATCGTCACTAGATCCTCCAGAATGTCTACTGCAGCCTAATTACTCCATCGATCTCATCTATCACCTCAACTCAAACTTTCCTCTCCGGTCAACCTGAACGGGACCTTGCTTCCGCTTCCTATGTTACATAGATATTTACCCAAGGCCAATGTTGTGCCCCGGCTCTGCTAGACGTGCACTAATGACTTCCCGGTTTCCCATGATCTCCAAACAATCGGAAACCCAGCGCTGCTTGGGTTACCAGAAGAATCTAAGCCCGGGAGAAGGAGATGGAAGCTCAGATTGTGAGTGATTCCAAGCGCGGGAGTTTGCGCACGCACCGAGCAACGCAGCGAGTCGGCGAGAGGGCAAACGAGCGAGAGAAGGAGTTGGTGGGATGATCTCACTAGTGTGGTTGAGTGAAGAGAAAGAGAGGGAAAACAAAGGTGGCAGTGCGTACAAGTGCAGGGGCGCGAAACCAACATGGAAGGACGCCTGGAAAATACTCTCCTTGGGCGGCAATCTTCCATTTATCTCTAAGTACATATCTGCATATATATGCGTGGTAAAACGTGCGAGGCTCAGTGAAGCTAATGCTCGTCAACGTGTTCACAAAGACGACGGCACATCCGTTGGTGCGTGCATCACATACACAAGCTCACGTCTGTTCTCGCCTGTAGCAGGGACCGTTACGAATGTTGAGTAATTTCTCCTGGGAGCATATCAGAGTGAAGGTGGTACATTCGTACATGTGTGACGTGAGGCAGAGAAAAGGAAAAGACCACTTCTGGAGGATGACGCGAGAAATGGCGACGAAGACTCACCAATCCAGGTGTACTTGCAACACTCGGCGTGCGGTAAACTAAGACGGATGACGTTACGTACCGTTTAATGAATACACGCATATGTGGGAGATGAGCGTTTACGGAGGGCACAAAAGAGAAAGAGAGAGCGAATTGTACGGGTTTCTTGACTTGTTTTCTTGGTAAAGGAACCTTTCTTTACGTGAAATATTGTGTTTTTCATGCTCGGATAATCTCATGTCCCTAACAGTCAGAAAATGATGCTAACCCGAATTTACCGGCCCCTAAAAGTAACTAGGGAGTTACTATTCTTTTAGTCTTTAAAAGTAAGACGGAGGTTAAGTACTTTTTCTCTGTTCCTGAAAAGTAACTAAGGAGTTACTTCCACCAAGTCCTTAAAATGTAAATGAAGCGTCACTCCTTCCCCAGTTCTCAGGAAGTAATTAGGAATTTAGTTTTCTCCCAGTCGTTCAGAAGCACCTGGGAAGCTCCTTTCCCCCAGTCGTTAAAAACTAATTGAAGTGTTACTAAGCAGATACTTTTCCCTGGTCCTCAGAAAATAACTGGGTGTTACCCTTCCCCCCCATATCCTATATCCACCAAAAAGTAACCAGGGAGTATCCGCCAAAAAGTAACCTTCCGCTCCTTACAAGGTAATAAGGTAGTTCTTTTTGAAGATTGACGTATCCGGCGATTATGCTGCCCTCCATCAGAAAAAAAATCCATCAACAGTCCGTTTGGAGGTTAGGTATCGATTTGTCGAGCGGTCATTTTGAGATGTTCGAGTTCGATGCTCACTTTTTTTTAAACAATGCTCGTCTTCGCACCTTTATCGATGTTAGGGCAAGAATAATTGCGCAGTATTCGGAAGTTGCTGCGGGAGAATTTTATCGCGGTACGCGCATCTTTATTACAGCTCTTTATATACGATAATTCATCATCAGGTACATTCTTATAAAGAACCGCACGGGAGCGAGGGTAATTACGATAAGTCTGCTGCGTGTGAACGGAATTTGTTTTTTTCCAACAACTGTATATATATATATATAAGCGCCATTATTAATCTAATCGTCGCGGGTATATACGCACGCAGCTATGATCATCGACGATGCGTTTGGTGCGTTCGATTCATATTGCATTACGGGTCGATGTGGGTCTCGGTAATTGTTTCACATTAGTCTTATAGTCTCGGCGAGGCGGAAAAAAAGGGGCTGCCGTTATGGCCCCGCGCGTGATTGGTAAAATAAGAATTGTTGGAAAAACGGAACTACATCGCGGGAGAGAGCCAAGTGTCGAAGTGGTCCCGCATGCGCGCGTGTGATGTGCCACGACGGGAAACGACGATAAAACGGTATTAAATTGTATTTGAAACAGAAGGATGCATCGTGAACCGTATGATTGAATTTTACTGTTACGATTTGACGAGAGGCGCGTTGTTTTTTGTGCTGGGGAGCCGAGAGAGAGATAGATAGGAGAGAGAGAGAGAGAGAGAGAGAGAGAGAGAGAGAGAGAGAGAGAGAGAGAGAGAGAGAAAGGGAAAATGTGAAGGAGGGACGGAATAAATCAGTGGGTACGCATAGAAGTCGAAGATGGTCAAGCAAATACGTGAAAGGAGTACCTTACTGCGAGAGCGAGAGTTCCCGGGACTGGCTGTACTAGACCAGTGCGTCTTATTTAGCGGGTTACACTTAACTAATGGCCGGAAAAAAAGAGGATTTTTTTTTAGAGAAACGTGTACACGTTTTCAAATTTTTTGTATTTTACATTAAAGAATATGGTTTTAAGTATTTTTTTATATTTGTTGTATTGAAAAATATTTATAAATGTGGTAGATACAATGATTTGTGCAGTTCGCGGTTTAAAAAACGTACTTCGCGGTAAGCACTGCTGATCGGAAACAAATCATCCGAAATAAAAAATCAAACGCATTTAGTTTTTGCTTGAAATTATCTAGAGCTCGGACGAAGAATATAATAAAATATGATTTTTGAAAAAATGGCCGCAGTCCAAAGTGAAGGTGTTGATTTCCGATTTTAAAAAGCGATGTATTTTAATAAAAAATTTAGGTGGAGCCATTTTTTGATATTTCCCTAATTTTCGCTCAAAATTGTGCTTTTCCACAACGCAAATAAAAATAAAAGGCACAGCATGTGCTCAAAAGTCAATAAATATTAGTTTTGGTTGGAAAAGTCAACTTAGTAACTCATGAGAGTGCATTAAGGGTGCTTCATATATATATATATATATATATATATATATATATATATATATATATATATATATATATATATATATATATATATATATATATATGAAAGGAGTCTCGCTCGTTTCCGACAATGATTTAAAATTCCTCGTGAACGCAAAGCGCATCCAAGGCCGTGTAACGAGATTATGTAATACGATGAGTTGCGAGGCTGGATGATTGGAGGGAAAAATAGTTATCCATTTTATGGTGGACTGAAAGTCATCGATGCACTTACGTACGTGTAGCCATAACATTTCCGTACAGTTATAGGAGCAAGCCTCGAGATTTTCGATGTATTTGAAAAATATCTGGTCTTACTGAGACGAGTGTTGGATACTCGTAATTTTCGGCACTCAAAGCATTCGCAGGCACTCAAAATGTGTGCTCATAGTACTGAAAGGTAACTAAAAAGTTTGGCACTATAATCAGTGGTAGGTACACTGAAAATAGACGACACCCAAATAGCAATGGAAGACAGTTAAACGTAATCGACACTCGGATGGAAGCACTCCAAAAGTCGATAAGCACTGAGTATGATCGGTACAAAAACCCGTTGAAGGGGGGCCGGGTTGAAATTCCGAACGCTGAATGATCAGAACGCTCAAAACTCCGAAAATATACGACCCGAAAGATTAAAAAACTCCGAACGAATTTTACACGAAAGACCAAAACTCCGAAAATCCGAACACCGTCAAAATATTTCGGCTACAGAAGTTTTAGAATGTTTCAAAATTTTCAATAAATCGACGAATTATTTCAAGATTTTTTTTTTATTAGGAAGTGATTTTACGTCAATTTTGAAATTGGTCTAGACAATGTTTTACGTTCTACGTCATTTACAGTCAACTGTGTAGACTTTCGCTGGCATAATCTTGACGAACCTTGTAATTTCGGAACATTAAAATTATCAATTTTAAACCGTTGGCGCTTTCAAAGTTCGGAATTTCAACCCGGCCCTCATGTCAAGATCATGCTAGCGAAAGTCTACACAGTTGACTGTAAATGATGAGGAACGTATAACATTGTCTAGACAAATTTCAAAATTGACGCAAAATCACGTCTTAATAAAAAAAAATTCTTGAAATAATTCGTCGATTTATTGAAAATTTTGAAACTTTCAAACTTCCATGCCGAATTATTTTAACGGTGTTAAGATTTTCGGAGTTTTGAGCGTAGTCACCATTTAAAGTTCGGAATTTCAACACGGCCCCATCTTGAATTTCGGAACATTAAAATTCGGAATTTTAAACCGTCGGAGCATTCAAAGTTTGGAATTTTAACCCGGCACCGTTGAAGGCATTCCAACATGTTCGACACTCGAACCCTTGGCAAACACTCAAAGAGTTGGCAAGCATTCAACTTGTTCGGCACTGAAACCAGCAGCAGACGCTTAATTAATACATACTTTGAGGGGTTACCCCCACTTGCGATTTTGAAAAAATCGATTTTTTTTATTGCATTTTTTTGAAGTATAAGTATCCGGGCCCATACCGAAGTATGGGCCCGGTATAGATGACTCTATGTAAGTTTACAAAAAAAAATATTTTCTTCGTGTAAACTGAAATTGAAACTTTAAACGCGTTTTTCTCAAAATGGCATTTCTGAAATCGGTGACCAAGATTACTCGAACACTAATGAACCGTTCTTCTTGAAATTTTGCAGGCTTATTTAATACGTAAAAATGTAGTCTTTAATCGTTCGATTTTTTTTTTCGAAAAAAATTGCCGTTTTATAGCCAAAAAACGGCCGTTTTTTTCGTTAAAATCGAACCATTAACTTTGACTGTCCGCCATTTTGTGAAAAATGAATATTTTTTAAAATCCTTCGATTAACGACTAGTTTATACTTATATTTGACTAAATCCATCCGCATTTTTTTTTTCAGATGATCCACTTCGCCGCAATGTTGGTCACCGCAAACCGTGTATATAAAAACATTATTTCATTGACGGCCATTTGCCACTAAACAATGTAATATTTTTCAATAAAAAAATTACTGAAAGTTCTTCAAGATGTGTTCTTGAAGATGGTATATTGATCGATTAAAAAAGTTTTGTAGTTTTCTTTAAAAAAATTCATGAAAAAGGCCTTTTTTTGCGCTACAAGTGGGGGTAACGCCTTAAAGCCTTATACAACGTGGGGGGAAAAAATGCATCGGTTTTTTTTATTGGCTTGAATGATGTATAAACATCCCAAGAATTATATGGATTATGTTAAGGCCTTTAATTGTTAGAGCTAAATTTCTGAAACGCCTCCAAGTGCTTCGAAACGTCCGCAGCAGCGTCCGCCTCACGCGGAGCAATTTGCAGTCACTTAGCCTAGTTGGTACTTGTAAAATATTGCCAAGGGATCGTAGTTGCTCAAAAGGTGCAAAGGGGTAGCTAACTTTCCTGTGACACACTACAATTAATTCGTCATGCCTCTACAACAGCTGCGACGGCGACGTTTTTCTTGAAGCCATGTTTTGAGAATCGGGCGGATTCGTAGCTCCAACAATTTTCAACCGATTGACTTGAAATTTCAACTGTAGCTTCTTAGACAGATTTTTCGAGCGAAGTACACACGATTTTTAGGATCGATCAATAATTGCAGATTTCACAAACAAATTAAAGCCGTTTTTTCAAGTCGAAATGCGATTTTTTTTAAATGGTGCCAAATTTGCAAAAATCAATATTTTGTAATAATCGTGTGTACTTCACTAGCAAAACCCATGTAGATTGTGAAAAAAAGTTCTGTTCTACAGGCTCATGTGCATCTCCAACGAGTCAGTCGGTGGAGGGTCTCTGAAAAAATGCGTTTTCTTTCTACCGGCCACTGAGGTCCCATTTTGTATTTTATTGGAAAATAAAACATTTATTTTCGTATCAAAAGTATATGAGGCCTTAAGCAGTTTCGAGCCGTTCCTTGGCTGCGAGAGTGGGGATGAAAATATAATGAGTTTTTGGCAGGATGTCAAACTCTTGCGCATGAAGTTCCATGTGAAAGTAAATTGCTATTGGATAATTTCCAACTCATAATATTGTTGACAAATATTTCTAAGCCGGGGAATGATATTGACATGCATCATTTTTCCGACTAAAGATAAATTTAATTTGATTGATAATATTGAAACTTTATTCAAGAAAAAAATTGCCGATCGACATGACAACAGTGACAATTTCTGTCATTGGGACGACTGACTATCGCTGAAGCGTCGACAGCTATAATACTATATACATTTTGAACACCATTATGGATTTTGAAATACCCGCTAGTTGATGCTTCGCTGTGTGTGACTCACTCGACAGAGCCAGTTAATGCGGTATTGCCACGTTTAACCTACAAGTTTCGTTAATGGCCCAAAATATACCGTACGAGCGCAAAATTTACATATTTTTTCGAGTATCATTGATAAACAAAGCATAGAAACCACTCGAATTTTGACACGACACTTTCTGGCACTATAATCACTGTTTGCTCGGTTTTTAAAATTAAAACCTCATCAGTATAGTCCCTACAGTCCTATAGGTGGTATTTTCGAGGTGCACTGAAAAAAATGTATGGTGTTCTCAATCATATTTTAACTATATTTTATATTTCCCTAAGGGGGCAATAATATTTTATAGCCGTACGGAGAAAGGTATAGTGCTGCTTATTAATATTTCAGTAGTTGCATGAATTATGCATATACAGGGTGTCCCATTTTAATCTTACACCTGAATTTTCTCGAAAAATATTGCTCGGACGAAATATTGTGTGGAACAAAACTTCTAGGGATTGAAGGGGGACGTTTGAAAAAAATTTATTTGAGGAGCCAAAATTCAAAATGGCGGCGTTACAAAGGCTGACATGTTTTTTTCAAACGGAAACATAACTTTTTTTCATTGCCAAAAAATTTGTTAGCTGAAAACTAAAAACTTTTGTTGAAAAAATTTTTTGATAAAGTTCATAGTTTTCAAGTGAGAACATCATTTTCAATTATTTCAGATGTATCCAGGATTTGTGTGTGTGTGTGTTTTTCTACCCGTCGTGATCAAAGTTCGTCAAGGATTTAAAGAAACACGTTTTTGGGCCTGAAAATGGCACAAACGCTATTAAAATGGAAAAAAAACTATTTTTCATCGATTTTCCTCCAAAATTTTCTCATGAAATATCGTCCAAATTTGAAAACAAAAAACAAAAAAAAACCAAAATTTTCAACAAAAAAATTTGATTCCTTTTTTGTTCAAGTGGTCATACATTCGAAAATACAACATTGAGCGGCTTGCCGTGAGACATTTAGTCTAATTGTCCCTACCACCGGCATTTGCGTTAGCCAAAGCGTAGGAGGTTGCATGGCTGAGTCTGTTGCAGACCATTCGCGTTACCCAGAATACACCACGTGGAGGTTGTCTGTCTAGCATTCCTGGCCCTGAGAAGGACCACACACACACACACACCTGAAATAATTGAAAATGATGTTCTCACTTGAAAACTATGAACTTTATCAAAAAATGTTTTCAACAAAAGTTTTTAGTTTTCAGCTGACAAATTTTTTGGCAATAAAAAAAAGTTATGTTTCCGTTTGAAAAAAACATGTCAGCCTTTGTAACGCCGCCATTTTGAATTTTGGCTCCTCAAATAATTTTTTTTCAAACGTCCCCCTTCAATCCCTAGAAGTTTTGTTCCACACAATAGTTCGTCCGAGCAATATTTTTCGAGAAAATTCAGGTGTAAGATTAAAATGGGACACCCTGTATATTAAGTGCAATCACCAATCTTACAAACATACGTTTATTCTTCAATGCTATATAATATAGTATGTTTTCATAAAGTGGACATTTCCTGATACTATAAAAAATGTACTTCCCCGAGATTCTAATAGTGAAATGAAATATATATAGTTGGATCAAAAATGTTGCCTGTGATTTGCGACGATGTTTATAGTGATTTTTACCATATTATAAGATACGACCTGCTATATGCGTGTTTGGTGTGTTATTCAAGTGTTGGTACAAGGCATCAATGCCCGTCTACTAAAGGCATACAATATTTCATACATCCAAAATAAAATCAAAATATGCAACTGAAAGTTTTACCCCGATGATGTTTTATTATAATTCCCCGTTCCCTAACCTCCTGCGTTGATTTATTTCGAAGCAAATATTTCGCGTTATCGGAATCGAACCTAGCACCTAACTGCCTACCTTCTGCCTATTCTACGCACGCTGCCACTTCGCTACCGAGTACTTCCGAATAGATGTCACCTGCGATTTAGGTGAAATTTTGCTCAGATCTTTCGTTTTATAATATGTCACTGTTTAAATCGATTTATGGCGCTTCGCAATAGTTTTGTACCATATAATAGTGATCTATACCATATTATATCATACGATCTGCTTAATCCATAGTAATGTGCGTCCTACAAGAACAGAGGGTGAACTACAAGAAAAAATGTTGAATGCATATCCTATTTTTGCAATACAACAGACATACTATGCAACAGTCTCTGTGACAAGCGTAGTTCTTAAAACTATCAAGCTGCGGTTGCTCGAACTGCAAATGATTTACGTCTTCGCCATAAGTAATTTTTACTATAATTTTTTTCGAAAAGTCACTTTTCATAAGGTCTTCTAATAAATTATACTAGAAAAATGTTAATGTTAACCATATGAATTGTACAAACTTGAAAAGAATAGTAGAAGTTTAACTGAACGAAACCTATAGTAGAGTATATAAAATTAGTATCTGTACGCCAGATTTGTTATAGCACTGAATTAACCATATCTACATTGTCAAGCTTTTTACAATAGTGAATAATCATTTCGGAGATAATAGATAGTCAAACACGCCACTCAAATCCCATGTTTAGGTATACTTTTCGCTTATAGTCGTGTTAACCATATTATGATTGCGATCTCAAGAAACTATAACGAATTTCAGTATCCCTTCTTTTACCATAGACGTTTGATGTAAATACCATGGACTTTTCTCCCAGTGTATCATGTGAGTTACCAAATGGATAAAGGTTCAACTTGACCATTGAAAATCGTCGAATCTATGTTGTGATACTGATCGATTTTTCGACAGTTAATGCACCATGAATCGATCTCTCGATTATATAATTTTCAATCAAGTCTGAATAATTCGATTTTAGTCTCGAAACTCCTTAATTTCGGACACGAAACGTCACTTGTCTCGCACGAGGAAAAATCGATGCAACCCCCAACTCTGAGTCCATGTACTATTTGCGGTAGTACGTATGAACGCCCAGTGTGGTGTTGATCTTGAACCTTCGAAACCGTCACGTCAGAACTGACCTCGATGCTTCGTATAGAGCCATACCGCAAGCACGACCAGCCCACAATTCCTTCGTTAAGGTAGTTCTGTAGTTTTTATCAAATCTTAGGAATTGGCTGAAATCTAAGTATGGTGTAGATATGACCTTTATGGACTGATGTCCAAAAATTCAATTCGATTCACCGTTTAGTTCATGAGATAATTCCAATTGAATATGGGTATTTTTGTACGCGACCCCTATACCTCACACGTAAACCGATAGGAGTTTGCTCGCACTTCTCGATATAGCTTCTTAACGGATCTTAGGATTTCAAAATAAAAACACACGTGTACACAGTACTATTGTGGGATTGATTTAAAAAAAATGACAAACTTTGACCGTTTAGTTTCGGAATATCGACTTATGAAAAGTGCTAATTTTATCCTACACCGAACTTGGGTCCAACCATCTGTAACGTGTTTTTTTCCCCGAGTTCTAGTCATTCTGACACGGATGTGAAATAAACTTATTCTGCATACAAATTTAATTTGTTTAATTTATGCATGTATTTATTCGTGTTATATATATTCATATATAAGTGTGCGTGCGCGCGCGCGAGCGTGTGTGTGTGTATGTGTGTGTAAGTAGATATAACTTGGGTTATTGAAGAGCACTCGTCGCAGGAAATATGTAAAATAGAATTCAATCCCATTCGGGTTTCCTTCACAGTTTTCCTCAAAAAAATGTCTTTGTTACAGCGAATACAAATTAAACTGTCGGCAAGATGTTGTAAATCCACGATCCGACGTCCTTCGACAGCGAATTGCTGATTGTTGAGGTTATGGTTATTCTCATCGCGTTTAGCCGCATTTGCTTGACACATGGCTGCCACAGCTTTCAATCTTTTAGCAAGCGCCTTTTTTCTTGTAAACTTTCCTTTGTATCGCATTTGGGTTGACATTTTCACGCTTTTTTTATTTATATAAAATATTTCGCGAAAGACGGATCGTAGGAAGCTCACCGTTATGACTGCAGGAAAATCGCGCTGTTGCCACGATTACAGCGCCGCTCTCTATACGAGTATGAGACCTATCTATGCATGAGGTGCGAATGTGTGGGACATATAGAGAGTACAAGCTCTGTCAAAAATTGACAACCAACAGCATCGTATAGGCATTGGATGTTACTATACGCTTCGACCGAAACTTTTGGCTCATACGTGTACATACAGAACTACCTTAATGAATGTTTCATGAGACGAGTCACGCGACTGTGAAAAAGATGGACGAGAATCAGGGATTCGTAATTTGCAGGCTAGACTAGCCAAATTCATTAGATTCAATCATACCCAGATGAGGCCGAACGGAATTCTCGCTAGCAGAATATCTTGAAGATTACCTTAGGTAGGTTATGGAGAGTAAAGCGCAATGGGAGGATATGTACCGGTAGAGAGGGCTACATGTTACGGCGACGGAAGTGCATCATGCCGGCCATCTTCAGGCGGCACTTTTTACGACATTTACGAGCGCCACCTACAGCCACTCGTGCAGTCTGCATACACCTTGGCGTCAGACGGGTAACATGTGATCATTGAAGTAGATCTCCAAAAATTGTGAATAAGATACAAAAAATTAGAACGTACTTCATATCTTCGTGATGCTGCTGCAAAAAATGATCACTACACACTTCCTTGGGTTTCTCTGTGCTCTTAGGGTACGAGTCTTTTTTCGGTTGGTTTATACAGTCATTTTTCTTTAGTTTTGCATCGAGTTTCGAGTATTGCAAGAAGACTGAAGATTGTGTGCCAAAGAGAGCTTGCGGTCCTAGTTGCACTAGTAAACCTAATCTAATATTTTTCACAGAGTAAGTAACTAGTAAGTAACTCAAACACAGCGGTGTTTGAGTTACTTACTAGCATTGAATGGTGATTCGAAACGTTGTTGGCCGAACGCTAGTAATAACTAGTAAGTTACTGAAACGCTGCTACTTTTTGCCGTCCATGAAATACTTAGGAATACTTAGGTAGAACACTCAGAAAGTGCTCTAGGTTACCATTTCACGAGCAGTAAAAGAGCCGCAGCATTTCGATAACTTCCCGTAAAACGGGCCTAAATTGACATTAAGGGATCTTCTCACTTTAGACGCTAAAACAAGGCTACTGTAATGAATTTTCTTGATAGGTTTATATTATAGATATTGATACAAAAAGTTGTTACACTTAATAAATACACTTTCGAAATACATTTTAAAAAATTTTAATGTATTTATGTAACTCAAACAAACTTTACACGCATTTTTCTCGAAATAACGTTTTTCGACGACTTGCTGATAAAATCATCGAAACTACTGAACCGATCCTTATTAAATTTTAACCACACATTCTTTACAACTATAGCTATAGCGCATATCAAGGATTTTTTTAAATTTTGATTTGTACTATTTTTTGCCATATACGGTGAAAAAGACACGTTTTTTTTGTTTTTCCGAAAAATGTCCGCCATTTTGTAATTTTTGCTTATATCGAAAATCGTATGATATGCGCTATAGCCATTAACATACTGAATCTAAAACCGTTTGATTTTTTTGTTTCGGATGATGCATCTCCGAGATTTCATCAACAGCGCAGACATACAATTTTTTTAACTACCATTTTCGTCTATAAATAGTGCCTTAAATAAATACATTTTTTTAAATGTATTTTGAAAGTTCATTAATTAAGTTTAACAACATTTATATCAATATCTATAATATAAATCTATCAAAAAAAATCATGAAAATAGCCTTTTTTAGCGTCTAAAGTGTGAAGAGCCCTTAAGGGTAACTTTGACAGTTTTTGGGGCTACTTCACCAGAACGCTTTAATACGGTTTAAATGCGTGCGCATTTAAATGTGTTTGAATTTGTTGTTCTAGTTTATTATAATATTCCAAATTTGATTGTAATGTTTCTCAAGTTGATTTTGATGTCAATGATAATTATAAGACTGATTGAGTGCCTATAATAGTATCTATTATAAAGTATAATAAATCTATTATTAATTCAAGTATTAAGTGCCTGTAATACTTGACTTATACATGATAGCCAAAGGATACATTATGCTTTTGGAGCAAAAAAAAAGAAATTAGGATGTTAAAAAAGAGTTACCTACAAAAAACTTCCAAAACCTGTTCAAAGTAACCCCATTTCACGGTACTCGTTGTCCAATAGCATGACGCGTCACCAAAACAATAGTGCGTAATCAAACGTTGCTGATTTTGAGTACCCGACTGGCATTGCTTTGGGGGTTAAACACACTATTGGCCCAACGCTAGTAACTTACTAGTTGTTATTAGCTTTGTGCCAGTAGTGTGTTGAATCACCAAGTCGACGTTTGTAAGTTAATGTAACGTTGCTACTTCTTTTCGCCTCGTATTAAGTCGATTTTCCACATTCATTTTATCGCTCTCCCAACGATTAGAGAGAGAGAGAGAGAGAGAGAGAGAGAGAGAGAGAGAGAGAGAGAGAGAGAGAGAGAGAGAAGAGAGCGGAAGGCCAAGAAGTATCGACCAATTTAGAGACTTGGAATGAAGGAATGCGATCGAAGCGATCGAGAAGGAACGAATTCCGCGGAACTTGACGATCAATCGGTTCAGGCTACCGATCGAGATCGGTGGATCTCTTTCTCCCTCTATGAGCCGGAAAATTGATCACTCACCGCAGAGTGCCGGTTCAGGTCAATCCGTGACTCGAATACCACACACCTGTGTTTCCTTCTCTCGATCCCTTTTACCCCTTCCTCTCTACCTCAGTCTCCGTCTCGCTCTTGCGAAAATGACTTTTGATTGAGCTTCCTATGGACTTTTTCTCTCTCTCCTCTCTTCGTTATTCTTCATATGCTGCGTATTTATTATTATTGAAATATTGCATTATTTTATTTATTATATTGGGTACAGTTTAATGAAGGAACAAGGAAACGGAGAATAATAAGAATAGCCATTTCAAAAAATTACTATCTTTCGGATCCTGATTTTATTATACACTACTCCAAAAAATCAAAGCCACAGAAAATTTCTTCAATTTTTTTTAGTGTTTTTGAAGCGCTGTATGTGAATAATGGTCGTATCGAGATGGAAAAGAAAGCGTTTTGAAGCTTTAAGTTTCTAGTTTCGAGATCTTTTGGCAAATACTTTTTCTGAGTTACAGTTCTCGCGCAATCATGAAAAATAGCGAGAGAAAAAAATTCCAAATTTTTTTGTTTTTTTTTCCAGCGTCTAGTGGCTCGGGATTTTTGTTTTCAGTTCAATCAATGTATAGGTCAGTTAGCTTGTTTATTCAGCTTCAATTGTTTTTTTTTCGTCTCTGTACGTCAATTTTTAGCTGAGATATCCGAATTTGAATGAAAAAGATCGTTTTGTCTTTGATCATCGATATCGCAGCAATCAATGATCGCATAGAGAATTAAGGGGCGGCTTCAAGAAGTTGAATAAATTTCTTACAAGAACCTTTCGTTGATTCTTGGGGGAAAAAATGTTCACCCTTAACATTACTCTGAATAAAGTAAAAAAAAAGACTTTTTTATGGTTTTTCAGTAAATCTATCGCTACTTTACAAATATTGATGGATGAATATTTCAGGAAACAATACTGTCTCATTTTTGACACGGTTCGACCTTTGCGCACCATAATTCAACTCATCTGTAATTGCATTAAATAAAAGTTGATACCCCCAAGCTGTATTCACTAATCGATCTGAGAACTTGTATGCGATTAATTCTCGTTTATCTGTGAAGGTTATTAGGTTTACAAAAAACAGTTTCTTTCAAAACTGATCTTTTTTGGTATTTTTTTTTAAGTTTTGGTAAACTTTGACTTTTTTTTCAATTGTTGAACATGCCTAGTTTTGAAAAAAAAAAGTTTTTTGTAATCCTAATAACCTTTGTAGAAAATATCGAGAATTAATCGCATAAATGTTCTCAGATCGACTACTAAATACAGCTTGGGGGTATTAACTTTTAATGAATGCAATTGAAGATGAGTGAAATTATGGTGCGCAAAGGCCGAATTGTGTCAAAAATGAGCCAGTTTCGTTTCCTGTGTGTGCGTGCGTGTGTGCGTGTGTGTGTGTGTGCGTGTGCGTGTGCGCGCGCGTATTTTAAATGATTGAAAAAAGTCGAATGCCTTTTTTTTATATTTTTTTAATAAAATCGTCCACTTTTAATTGACGAACGGCTGTAACGCGTTTTTGAGCGACTACGTCTCGCAGCCGTTTGAGAACGAGAAGATGCGTTGAACGTTCGGATAATTGAGGGTTCGGATGATCGAGGTTCGGATAATCGAGGTTCTACTGTATTACCCTTCCCGATTGAACCCTTTCCTACACGCACTTCGCTGACTTAACCTAACGTTCTGTTGCGTCCACAGCCGTCGTAAGCTACGATATACCGCATTTGCCGACGGTATGCACTGAGAAAAAAAAATCATTGATCCGATATCATTGGTGTTATCGAATGAAATTTCGTTGATTCAATTGCGAAATTGTTGGCGTAAATAATCGGATTTATTAGTCCAAACAAAACGCTATTGACTTTAATAACGTGATAAAATTAAATGTTTTTTTTTCGTTCAAAAGATATATTGTTAGCCGCGAACAATATATTATTGAAACTATCTAAAAAATTATCGCGAACAAATTATATAGTTTTGAATGCATTTTCTGCAACGAACAAAAAACCGTTTCAATCAATAACATGAATATTGTTGATTCGAGTACACAAGAAAAATTGAATTTCGGTCGTTTGATTCAGATAAAATTTCTATTGAGTAAATATGTTATTTTTTTCACCATATCCGATATTGATTTCCAAGTACATTATTCGCTAAAATATTCATATTTTATTTTGATTGAAAAATATTAAGCAAATGTCTGAATTGGTTAAAAAATTATGCGAAAATGAAATTTGTTCTTGCGCATTTGGTTAAAAAAATTCAACCAAATCAAGGCCGAGCGCCACCGAAATTATAGGTGTGAGGAAACCCGTAGTTCTCCAAGTAACCGCTAGAAGCCGCACGCGCGCTCGTTTCTCGTAAGCGTAGCGCGAACCGAAAATCTACTTAAACGCCGGAGAAACTCTAAAGAGTATCGCTTCTTGGCCTGTGGCTAAGATCAAAGTGTAGTATCTGTTCTTATCAGTTGAATATCTGATATTCTCTCAACTATTATCGTAGATGATCATTCTAATGCTCACTTTTTATTTAATATTTAAAACAAATTTTAAATAACTTACGTCCCATGGCATATTCGTTTCGATGTAGTAAAGAAATACTTAATTCTATTGACTATATTTTTGTACGAAATAAAAAATGTTGTAGCAACCGCTTAATTATTTCATCCAATACATCTACGGATTGTTTATAAAATGATTTCAATAGAATATAATTTTATTTGAAGGATAATGTAGATATTCGGAGAACAGAGGAGCTTTTTCAAATAAAATAAAATGTTATTTAAATCATTTCAATTTTTTATAGTATTGTAACAATCTCATATATCGGTGGCACTCCTCAGCAGCACATTTATTTGGATCAACCAATATATTTTTTTGATTCAATTGGTTTTTTTCTCAGTGTGGGGAAACTGGAAAATCCATACCGGTGTAGACGACTCCATACTTTTCTTATTCTCTGGAGTATAGACTTTTTACTCAAGTATTCTACACCAAGGTCTCAGAAGTTAATGGCCTTCCGCTCACTGGTTGACTCGCCAGGCGGTGCACGGCCAAGCGGTCACCGCTCCGATTAGTGGCTACGCACAATGTTGCTTAACTCGAAGTACCGCCGGAACCGAACCCCGCCCGCCTATCCTCCAGTGTCGGTTATAACAATGTAGTTGTTTATTTTCATTATCAGACAAGAACAATAATAATTATCCATGATAAATTGAATTGTTCCGCTGGATTGTTTGATATTTTATTTTTCGCCTAGTTAATTTCTCAATTCGCAAAAATATAATAATAATATCCCAATAGAGGAGGATATCATTATTATTATATGTTATATTCACTGCTACTCTTTATATTATTACTACTACTGATTAATAATACCAATGATAATAGTTTTCTCATAATAATAGTGGTACCGATTATTATAGCCATTTGAAAGTAGCCAGTAAGGAAAAAGGTAACTATTATTATTTTTGTTGTTGTTGTACCTCACTCGAAGAATTTTCGCTCTTGGAAAAATGGTCGAAAAATTCCTGAGACTCCGGATATACACTCAGACTATTGTGCGTCGGAATATTAATGTCGTTAAAATCGTGACTCGATTCCCAAGTGAATAGGATACACACGTGACCATACTCGAAGATATTCGAAATTCGAGTGCCGAATGCTCGACAGGTTCTCTTTTCTTGTTTTGAGCCTCCTCGCTCTCACCCCTCCCCCCTTCTTGTTTTGTTCCTTCCTCCCTTTCTCGAGGTTTAGACGATTTCTCAGGCAGCGCAGGAGACTTAAGAGGAAGTCGATGTCAATGACTCGCCGCTCGTTTAGAATTTACGGTCCAAGGATAGACTCGCTCACATTATCGCCGGGGACACAAAAAGAAGTGGGAACAAAGTAAAGACAAAAAATAGGGCCCCTTGCCATAGAAGGAAAAAAAACATTTTTAAAGAAGGTATTCCATTCATAGCTGACAGACAAAAAACCGTGTAAGACAATTTTGGCTCTTTTTCTCAAGCTTTTTACTCTCGAACGCGTGACTTTTTAAATTAAACAATAACAAAAAAGATGCTAGGCGGAACGTATAGGGTAAATTTCCGCAGGGTATGGTACTGTTTTTCCCAACGCTTTTGAGTTTTTCGGAGAAATAAAAAAAGCAATATTTTGGAGACCTTGGATGAGCTCCGAAGGGAAAAAGGTCAGAAATTGTGGGAGCCGAGAGTTTTTCTAAACTTTTGACAAGGGGCTAAAATCTGGATACTGAAAAATAAAAGTCACTAGTTTTTCGTCCATTTATTTCCATTTTCGTATGGTTTTTTTTTTGTATTTTAGAGTAAATTTCGTTCAATTTGTAGCCTTTAGATTCTTTCTCAAATAAAATTATCATTTTTATTGTACAGAAAATTGGCCAAAGTTGCAAGACATTTAGGTTTTCCAAACAAAACAAAAACCTATCAAAAAAACCGTCAACTGGCCCCTTATTTTCGTTTCGGTTTATATTTTATAATTCTACTATTTCGATATTTTCCAATTTCATAATTTCCTCTCGTTTTTCAGAATTCTTTTGATTTTACGAGAAAAAGAATCATTGCCACATCTTAGACAAAGAAAACGACTTTTTTGTTTGATAACAACGACAAATTTAAACGACTGCACAATGGCACTACTTGTAAGCAAAAATTGAACTCACCAGGAGCGACAGAAACGCGAAGAGCCCCAACAAATTGCCCTCCGTCATAATCCCGTCTTTTTTGTCGCTTTTGTTTTTGCCTCGAACCAAAATTCGGCGATTGCTTATTTAACGAGCAAAATGTTGTGCGTAAAATCGTTATATTTATTTTACAGATCTAGAAAGCATAAGAAGATAGCGTTTAAAAAAATTGCAAGAACGCGCGTGATTTTATGCAGAACATTATAGGCCGGGAGTTTGTATATAAATAGAGGGATACACGTGACCCGTGCGCTTTGTACGCCTGCGTGATGGTGACTGAACGCGATGACGACTCAGCGCGGGGCTTTCGATCTATCGCGGGGCGGGAAAGAGAAAAACCTGCACTGGGGCCCGCGCGGACGAACTCCCCACCTCATTCCATTGTACTACACAGGGCTCGCATTCGGGAACCCCATAGAAATGAATTCCCAAGCGTTCACGAGCTAAACGTCCTTTTTGGCGTTTGAGCCGTCATTCGCGGCCTAAGCGCGTACAAGCGTCGCGACATGATACGAGATGTCATGAAAAATGAATCCCATTGGGTTCCTCGGTCGATAACTGTTCTGTGTTGACCAGAATCCTTTGGGAAGCCCAACCGACAACTCGAAACTGCCCAATTAGAAAGTGAATGGTGGACATTTGACCATGAACGCTGTTTTGCCATGACCGATGTTTTTATTTAGGTGAGGTTATGTTTGCCGGATTCCATCGATGCTTTCGTTCGAGAATGTTCTATTATCCGGTGAACTAGAATATCCGCAAGTTCCGGTTAATGTTGTGAACCATGCCGGTTTTCATACAGAAATATGCTAATCCACAAGCCTAATAATAGCATGCATTTATAGAGTGCGTGCGCGACCAGATTTTCCAGCCTGCCTTAAAAACGAGCCATTGTGCAGAAGTAGCACATTTGGCAATCTAGGATGCGCTGCTGCCGTTTTGCTTCGATCGATTACACGAGTAACGTTGGCCGGTTGTTATTTAGTTTTTCGAGAGAAATTACATTTTTTTACAAAGTAATGAATAACAATTGTGAAGGCAATGCCCGGGAAAAAAAGTTCACATCTGAATATATCTGAATCATATCTGTAAACTCAGATATGATCAGACAAGAAAAATGGCCATATCTGTTCATGTAGTGTCATGACAGATCATGTATGCTTATATATGAGCATGTATGATCATATCAGAGCCATTTTGATAATTTTGAGAGCAGACCCGTCCATATCGCAGCAGGTCTGATCAGATCCAATCCCTAGGCAAGATCTGATCTTGTTGGACCAGATCTGATTTTATTGGGCCAGATCTGATCATGTCAGGTAGATCTGATTTTATTGGACCAGATCTGATCATGTCAGGCAAATCTAATCTTATTGGACCAGATCTGTCTGTCCGTATAAGAATAAAATACCGTGGATCCCAGTAGACCTGGACATCTATGAACGATAGACCTGCCCATATGATAGAATCATGGTTTATCTGAGCTATCAGACCAGGTATGAGTCCGACTATATCAGAGCAAATCTTACCCTGTTGAGACAGATCAAATCTTGTTCGTGCAGTCATGAAGATATTAAAATGTTTACATATATAGAGCGGGGTTATTAACACGGCATCACTTGACGTGTTAATACTTAAGGGGTAACCCCCACTTGCGATTTTGAAAAAATCGATTTTTTTTATTGCATTTTTTTTAAGTATAAGTATCCGGGCCCATACTTCTGTATGGGCCCGGAATAGATGACTCTATGTAAGTTTACAAAAAAAAATATTTCCTTCGTGTAAACTGAAATTGAAACTTTAAACGCGTTTTTCTCAAAATGGCATTTCTGAAGTCGGTGACCAAGATTACTCGAACACTAATGAACCGATCTTCTTGAAATTTTGCAGGCTTATTTAATACATAAAAATGTAGTCTTTAATTGTTCGATTTTTTTTTCGAAAAAAATGGCCGTTTTATAGCCAAAAAACGGCCGTTTTTTGTCGTTAAAATCGAACCATTAACTTTGACTGTCCGCCATTTTGTGAAAAATGAATATTTTTTAAAATCCTTCGATTAAAGACTAGTTTATACTTATATTTGACTAAATCCATCCGCATTTTTTTTTCAAATGATCCACCTCGCCGCAATGTTGGTCACCGCAAACCGTGTATATAAAAACATTATTTCATTGACGGCCATTTGCGACTAAACAATGTAATACTTTTCAATAAAAAAATTACTGAAAGTTCTTCAAGATGTGTTCTTTAAGATGGTATATTGATCGATTAAAAAAGTTTTGTAGTTTTCTTTAAAAAAATTCATGAAAAAGGCCTTTTTTTGCGCTACAAGTGGGGGTAACCCGTTAATAATATTATAGTAACTCACATGATCACATATAATACGGTCAGGTGAGGTGCCATATCTGATCGGACATCGTCTCATATCCTCATATATCGTTTCATATATTCAGATGTTTTCATGTGTGAACAACTGAACTGCATATACGATAAGGTATGAGTGTATAAGACTTTGTATATTTTCCAGGTTTGGTATCGTATCTGATGGGATACAATTTTATATGAACGTGCCTGCTCATATATCACATCATATATGTTCAGATATGATTTCACGCTGCCAACCGCCTTGGTACCTGACCAGATAAAAACATTTATGAGATCTATATAGCGGAGTCTGGTACCGTATTTGATCGGATATGATCTTATACGAACAGATACGTTCACATATCACATCATGTATGTTCAGATACGAATTTACGGTACCAACTCGCCTTGGTACTTAGCCAGATATAAACAGATATGAGTTCATATATGGTCAGGCCAGATACTGTATTTGATCAGATATGATCTTCTATATGCATATGTGATGTGAAATATGATCAGACCTAATCATATATGATACTGTAAAATGTCAGATATAAATATATCGGATACATATATGACAATATCTGAAACATATATGAACATATCCACTCAGACATGAACTGTTTTCCCGGGTGTAGAGTTATCGGGTTATTGGTAAAGGGAACTGGTACATCCGCTTTGTAGGTTAGTAAACAGACGGGGCGCATAATGCTAAGCGAATAAGCTGCAAGTCCAGTAACAAAAAGTGCCACCTAAAAATGGCCGCCCGCTGGTACCCAATTTGAATCATTTTTCAGCATTGCAGCAGGACGAATATGCCGGAAGTATCTTCGAATTTTGAGTTGCTTTTGTTATCCCGCAAGCCTGGCAATGCACCATGATGTTTTGTATCTTATTCCTAATTTTTGGAACTTCACGTCACTTATTGTATCATGTGACGCGACTGACGCCAACGTGTCTGCAAGCTCCAATGAGTAGCTGTAGGTGGCGGCGCTCGCGAACGTCATAAAAAGTGTCGCCCCAAGATGGTTGGCATGATGCGCTTCCGTCGCCGAATCGCTCAACCCTCATCGCCGATACATGCCCTCCTGTTTTGCTTAGGTATTTGCAAATCTCTCGTGCAGAGTCCACCTAGTCCGCCGGAGCGCGAAGCATCCGAGGTTTGCATCGGTATGTACACGTATCTCACAATTCTTATTCATAGTGATGCTTGAACGCTTGTGCATACATTAATAACTGAAGATATGCGGATCTTGGCTACTGTGAGTAAGATTTGCGCACCATTATATCGGGTAATCGTTCGGAATGAAATAAATCGCGGTAGTTTTCATTCCTAGGTATAGAATTCATGCACCTTCTCACTCGACCGGAAAGATCGGAGGTGATGCGTTAACGCGGCCATATTGTTTCAGCGGTTCCGAGTACTCTAACCTCAACGCTTAATTAATGAGTTAAATAGTGTTTATTCTGCAGTATCACCACTATATTTCAGTAAAAACTCGGAAGCGTAGTTATTTTGATTATTCTTTCTCTTCACTTTGTGAAGTACGACACGATTGAGAGGTGTTTCTACGTAAACTGATGTTCTGCGTAAAATAACGGTACATGTAAACTAGCGACCCTCAAATGGCGGAATCTTTTATTGTATTCATGAATATTGATACGTATAACCGTGCAGCATATAAAGAACAGCGTTAATAACATGCTTGTCTATAATTATCATGCAACAATGCGTAGGATCCACTACCGTGTTAGATACTTCCATACTATCTCGAACTCCTGAGCTGACCAAGGGTGACTTTGATCCGGATTTAGGTTATTTTAGGGAAATGTAACGCCACCGAGAATGTCTGGTATCGATAAGTGCCGAGGAAAATCGTATTCGAGGTTATGTCGTTATGGAAATTCGTCATACGGCGTGAGACCCTCCAACATATAGGCAGGAATTTATATGCACTGCTACATAAACCGTTTGTTACAGCTCGAGTACGTTGACTCTGGAGGAGGGCGCGAGGAATCAGCACCTGAAATGCACACATATGCACCTTGAAGGTGTATTCACCTTTTATGGATTCTATTCCAACAGACCGTTATATATGTACATATATATATTAGTGAATGAACTATCCCGTGGATAAGCCATTACTGTATACTGGTAACTTATTACCGTTGTGATAATTCATAAATTTTATTGTTTCGACGCATCGCGTATGCGCAATGGGTCATGATTAAGGTGATGTTAAACAGCTATACGCGAGATTGACGCGAGAGAGATGGCGATGGCAATGTTCGCTGCGAAGAGAAAAAGGCCAACGGAGTTCACATCACCTCAAGGGGCGAGGTGAAATCTCTATTTCTGGCAGAGGCAACGTAAAACAGCTCCTTATGGAATATTTCGAATAACGATAGGTAGAAGTTAATAATGAGTTTAGTATTGACAATTATCAAATCAACAATAATAGAAATCGGCATAATTGATAATAATTGAGTTAATAATAGTAAAAAGCTAATAATTCAAACATCCGTTAATAATTAGTAGATTTTTATAATGTTTATTGCTTTAAAAGCATACAGATAGTATTAAGTTATATGTATTTATATAATTAGTATGATTTATTAGAATAATTTTGTTTTAGTTTATTAGTACCGATAATTTAATAACTAATAACATTTCATTATTGCTACCTAAGAGCATAATAATTGAGTACTTTTGTCTGTTAATTTTACAAGTACGTCGAATTTCCGTGAGCTCTCGAATTTCTATGCATTTTAAGTCGAACCCACTCGAACAATCGCATTTACGGATTGCATAGGATTAAAGCCCGAAAAACATATCGATGTTCAATGGCAATGGCAATGTTCGCTGCGAAGAGAAAAAGGCCAACGGAGTTCACATCACCTCAAGGGGCGAGGTGAAATCTCTATTTCTGGCAGAGGCAACGTAAAACAGCTCCTTATGGAATATTTCGAATAACGATAGGTAGAAGTTAATAATGAGTTTAGTATTGACAATTATCAAATCAACAATAATAGAAATCGGCATAATTGATAATAATTGAGTTAATAATAGTAAAAAGCTAATAATTCAAACATCCGTTAATAATTAGTAGATTTTTATAATGTTTATTGCTTTAAAAGCATACAGATAGTATTAAGTTATATGTATTTATATAATTAGTATGATTTATTAGAATAATTTTGTTTTAGTTTATTAGTACCGATAATTTAATAACTAATAACATTTCATTATTGCTACCTAAGAGCATAATAATTGAGTACTTTTGTCTGTTAATTTTACAAGTACGTCGAATTTCCGTGAGCTCTCGAATTTCTATGCATTTTAAGTCGAACCCACTCGAACAATCGCATTTACGGATTGCATAGGATTAAAGCCCGAAAAACATATCGATGTTCAATATTTTTTTCTGATAAAAGTATTGGGATGACGACGTCAAAATTTTACACACAATTAATACAGAATGTTGGCAATTTTGGGTATTTTTTCATCATCATCATCATGATCATGGATCATGGTCGATCGGTGTATTGAAAAAAATTGCTTCGGTCGTACGTCCTTTTCGGCTGTAGCATTGGCCGCGAGTTAAAAGCAACAATCTACGACGTCTCAATGTTGCCATGCGCTTTGTCAAAATGCTACAAAGTGCCAAGTACATCGCTAGAAATGTCATCTCGAGTGCTTCGAAGCATTTGCAGCATCAAGTGGACCGCATCCTGTGTCGAAGAGTTGACGAGTTATGAGGCTGCGACATTCGAATGGACATACAGACAGACACACGATTTCAGCACAAGGGTTCCGGTTTGCCTTTTGCGTTGACATTTTAAACGAGTCCGTATAGTCCTTTAACGTTCGTGGTGATAAGAATGTGAGCGCATCGCAGACGTTGTGAGTACAAAAAAGACGACATGCCAGACGATCGAGTATAATGGGCCTGATCGTTTTGGTTCCGGTCATCTGCGAATGGATACCACTTTCGTAATCACTTACAGTATATGGCCATCTTCTCTTCCTGTACAATATGAAACGCGAGACGGTGTGGTGTTGCTGACCCCGCCAACGATACGCGTCGAGCCTTTAACTCATTTTGAGATACTGCTCGCTGCGACGTCGTCTCGTCAATTTGCAATACCGCGCAACTAGTCAAGAAAAAGAGACGAAAACGCAGCACTTTTTAGCGTAGAATGAGAATTTTTTACTGAAGGTAGATGGTTGCATACTGAAAGTAACCCCAATAAAAATGTTCCCCTCAACTCGCCCCAACCCCAAGAAATAGGGGTTGAAAACTTACATATCGCCGTTTCTCGATAATTGATAGCACGATCAAAAATGTTTAAAAAAAAAAGTTGTTTGGAATAATAAAATACGTATAAAGTTATCTGACGTCCAATCCCTTATCTTTGAAAATAGCGGCACAGAAATACAAGAGCACCATTGCTCAACCCCGAATTTTTGAATCGTTTTTGTGCCGCCATTTTCAAAGATAGGGGGTTGCACGTCAGATAACTTTATACGAATTTTATTATTCCAAACAACTTTTGTTTGAAACCTTTTTTGATCAGGCTATTAAGTATCGAAATACGGCGATTTTTTAATTTTCAACCCCTATTCCTTAGGGTTGGGGTGAGTTGAGGGGCAACATTTTATTGAGGTTACTTTCAGTATGCAACCATCTACCTTCAGTCAACCATTCATATTCTACTCTGAAAAGTGCTGGGTTTTCGTCTCTTTTACTGGACTAAGGGGCCATTCATAAAACACGTGACGCAGTGAGGGGAGTGGGGGTTTAAGCAAATTGTCACATTTTGTCACAGGGGGGCGGGAGGGGGTCGAGCAAAAGTCACGAGACGCTATAAGCATATTAAATCTGGAAAAGGGTGATACTGAGACGCTGAAAATTTTCTGTACTGCCCACCCAAAGTTCCGACTACGAGGAAGTCGCAACTTCTCTGATATCGATTGAGACTCACCTGAAGCACCCTCGGGAACACATTGCAGTCTAGGTGCATCGTGATAAAAGATTATCAAATTATTTATTATTAATGTACATGGGGTCGTCCATTAAGGCCTTAGGCCACTCTAGAGGCCGAAAAAATAGGCTTTTGGGGATTTTTTTCAGAAAAACTACAAAATAAATCGAGATTACAAAAAAGGGTGTTTATCATACATATCGGTGACTGTATACAATAATTTTTTTCAAGCGATTAATTTCAAAATGACGGCTGTGCAGCGTTTATCTCAAAACTGCATTTTTTAAGTTGGCCGGAAACATAATTCAGACAATTTTCAACCGATTCACTTGAAATGTTGAATATATCTTGAAAAATACATTGTCTATGGAAGTACGTAGGATTTTTTTTATATTGCATAGTTCATTTGTTATTAACAATTATCTGACGATTTTTTAGGCAAATTTTTCACTTTCCAAAAGCTTGCCTAAAAAATCGTTAATAACAAATGAACTATGCATTATAAAAAAACCCTACGTACTTCCATAGACAATGTATTTTTCAAGATATATTCAACATGTCAAGTGAATCGGTTGAAAATTGTCTGAGTTATGTTTCCGGTCAACTTAAAAAATGCAGTTTTGAGATAAACGCTGCACAGCCGGCATTTTGAAATTAATCGCTTCAAAAAAATTATTGTATACAGTCACTGATATGTATGATAAACACCCTTTTTTGTAATCTCAATTTATTTTGTAGTTTTTCTGAAAAAAAATCCCCAAAAAGCCTATTTTTTTTACCTCTAGAGTGGCCTAAGGCCTTAATGGACGACCCCACGTACAAATTATACGTTTTTATATTTTACATATATATTTACTTAAAGTAAACAATATAAATTGTTCGTTCTGAAATAGCTTATTGAAATTGCTTTAGTATTTTACTTGCTTCTTTTTGTTGAAAGAAAAACGAGAGCAGAAGGGGGTTCGGGCTCCATGTCACGTAATTTTCAGGAGCGGCAGGGGGGGGGGTGCACCGGCACCCGTCACGAAACGTCACAGAGGGGGGGAGGGGGGTCGAATATTGATAAAATTTGCGTCACGTGTTTTATGAATGGCCCCTAAACGCGCTTCGTACGCTTATTTTGCTTTGCTTGAGTTTTGGGTCAGGAGTCCGGACATGGCAAAGCTGTTGGAAAAAGTTTTGGCAGAATCGTTTAATTCTCAATTGTGACTGCGATCACTAAACCACGCTCATTGCTGATGAATAGTTTTCGAATTAAATTGAAAGACATTTCATTCGGTAGGAATATATTTTCTCTGAACACTGACAAAAATATAATGAGCCTTGCTTTCGAGGAGACAGGCCTTGGTCTGGCAATATTCGTTTAATATCGAAGCAATGGATCGACTTTCTGTTGCTCGTTATCGAAATATTAGAGAACGGCGTCGGTTACTATCACTGATGTTTGGGGTGGAATTCCAAAAAGGCCCTACCTCCGATCAGGCGGAAATTATGCACAGGCCTTCCTTTTAATATCATAAAAGGAAGGAAAAAAGGATTTTTGGCCCCATGTCATATTTTTCGAGATATCGATTTTTGAAAGTTATTTTTTCACTGCGCTCCTACTATATCTATAGCCGACGGGCTCGGTTCTGGCTATACCTATATATGTTATCGTGCTCTCCGTTTTGTGCTCATCTTCGTCAATCTTGGGCGATAGAAACCTTCCCACCATCGCTACCCCGGCCGGTTGCCAAAATTATAAGGAGGTTCGCTCCTTGGAATAGCGCTCATACATCCACGGAATGTCGCACCCAAACTAGCATTCTACGCACCCCACGAATCCACGTAGCCCACCCAAGCCATGCGCCATCGACCGGAACAAGTGATAGTCTGAAGGGGCCAGGTCTGGCGAATACGGCGGGTGCGGTAGCAGATCCCATTTCAGTGTTTTTATGGTGTCCTGGACGATGGAACTGCGATGGCACGGAGCGTTGTCGTGCTGCAATATCACACGTTCGTGTCTCGTGTCCCATTCTGGCCCTTTTTCGAGCAATGCGTGGTTCAAATTGATTAGTCGTTGTCGGTAGCGATGCCCATTGACAGTTTCGCCCGGTTTCAGCAGCTCATAGTACACAATTCCTTTATGGTCCCACCAAACGCAGAGCATTGCTTTTTTTCCGAAGCGATTTGGCCGTGCCGTCGATGTTGACGCTTCGCCAAGTGAAAGCCACGATTTTCTGCGTTTGGGATTCTCGAAATATATCCATTTTTCATCGCCAGTAACAATTCGATGCAGGAAACTCTTTCTGTTCTGCCGCAAAAGCAAAATTTCGGAAGTGGCTCTTCGATTTTCCATTTGTCTCTCAGTCAACTCATGCGGCACCCACATTCCTTCCTCATGAATTTTTCCCATGGCGTGCAAACATTTCGAAATACATTGCCGAGTCACATTTAATGCCTCGGCAAATTGATCTTCTGTTTGAGTGTCATCTTCATCCAATAACACTTGCAGATCGGCGTCTGCAAATGTTTGCGGTCTTCCCGAGTGCTCTTTGTCCACAGTCTCAAAATCGCCACTTCTGAACCGCTCGAACCAATCGGCACACGTTGTTTTTGATGGTATATGTTCGCAGTAGGCCTCCTCAAGTAACCGACTTGCTGCTGTTTTTTTAGGTTGAAGCAGAAAAGCAATGCTTCCCACAAATGCTGATCATTTGGCACAAACTTTGGCATTTTCGCGGTTAGAAAAAAGATCGTTGTGTTGCGATATTTGTTTATATTACGACTGGGTATTCTCAACAGATGTCCAAGCAGAGTTGTGAATAATGCATTATTTTGGTAGTGCATTACTGTATACATTACAAATTACAAAAGTAATGTGTAATGGATATACGTTCCATTATAAATTACAAAAGTAATGTGTAATGGACATATGTTCCATTACAAATGACAAAAGTAATGTGTAATGGATGTGTGTTCCATTACAAATAAGAAAAGTAATGTGCAATGAATGCATGTTCCGTTACAAATTACAAAAAGTAATGTGTAATGGTTGCATGATCCATTACAAATTTCAAAAGGTAATGTGTAATGGACGCATGTTCCATTACAAATTGAAAAAGTAATGTATGATTAATGAGTGCTTCATTACAAAATACAATTACAATAAGGTAATTCGTAGCGGAGAATATTCCATCACAAATAGAAAAATTGCCGTGCTCACATTAGAAATTTGCACATTGCTATCTCATTATTTTATTCCGCTAATTGAAATTTGTTTTAAGTAAATTCGTTTTTCTTCTGCATAAAACTCGACAACACAAAAAAAAGGTTTATACAAGCCAGATTTGTATCATCAAAAAAAATTACTTCTCAATACAAAGTCATGATCTCCCATACTTTTATGTGCACTCTTTCAGAATCCGGGGTCAAAATTGAGTTTTGTGCATTAGAAAAATAAATATGGCCGTTAAAAAAAACTCGTGTTACAATTATAACGACAGAAGCGAGAAAAAGATCGAGAGAGAAAGAGAAAAGAGTGGCTAAGATGATGTTTCATGTATCTCACGAATCCGCAGAATAGGCGGAAGAAATTATACTTAACACAATTATAAGCATTCTAATAAAATATACGTAACCTAGCTAATAATAAAAGATGTAAATAATAATATAAGTAATATAACAAAAATGTATACAAGTTACTGAAACAAAATATGTCGCTTTATATAGTTTCTGCATGATATACCTATTTTATTATTTCAGATAACTATATAGATCGTTTGAAATTTATAACTCCTTGAATGGATTATTCAGTAGACCAAACAGTTTCGATCTATTTGAATTTGAAGTGGAGTTTTATAAGTTTGCAACGCGTAATCTGTTACACGTTGCTTTTATAATCGATATCCATTATCAATTGATAATAATAATAGTAATTGCTCTTTGCATTTATTCATGGTATATTACTTTTTCAATGCTCAATGAGGCACGCATTCATTACACATAATTTTTGCTTTTTTAAAGAGGAAGCTTTGTGATAAAAAGAGTTTGTTTTCCAGTTTTCAATGTTAATGCTCGAAAAATTCTTATATATCTCAAAACTTCGAAAAATCATGCGAGACAATATATCATATCAGATCAATTTCAATATGCAGTTTTTTTCATTATTTGTAACCAGCTTTTGCTTGCAACTTCGTCCATGTCTTTAAAAGTATCGACTCTCTCGTGTAGATAGCTTTGTCTGTGTAAAAAAGCAAGGTGAAAATAATGTGCGAACTTCTAATTTGAACGTTTTTCGTCTGCATTATTGAGCTTCAAGCAAAAAAAATGAATTAGTCTTGAAAGAACTTTTAGTGAGCGAAATTAAATAATAAGACAGCAACTTTTAGCAAATGTGCAAATTTCTAATGCAAGCACGGCAATTTTGTTATTTGTAATGGAATATTCTCCACTACAGATTACTTTTTATCAATTGTAATTTGTAATCGAACATGCATCCATTACAAATTACTTTTTAAAATTTGTAATGGAACGTGCATCCATTACTCATTACTTTTTGAAATTTGTAATGGATCATGCAACCATTGCACATTACTTTTTGAAATTTGTAATGGATCATGCAACCATTACACACTACTTTTTAAACTTTGTAATGGATCATGCAACCATTACACATTACTTTTTGAAATTTGTAATGGCACATGCATTCATTGCACGTTACTTTTCTCATTTGTAATGAAACATACATCCAATACACATTATTTAAAGTAATGAGTAATGCATTATTTTAAAATTACTATTTTCACAACTCTGTGTCCAAGCTATAAAGACACCCAATTTCAGACCTGTATGCCAACTACATGTGTCGCTAGCGCCATCCATGTGTGAAACCCGGGAACTTAGTTGTGCACATAGTACGTGGACCCATTCGCCATGCACAACACAAGCACACTCTCTACACACCACTAATTCTGTATCAAACGTCAAAATAAAAAGTCCGCGTTACACTGAAAACGATGGTGACGTGGCGGGAAAGAGGGGGTGGGGGCTAACGCGTGGACCAGCCCCCTGACACTGGCCTACTATTCCTATGCGATAAACGGAAACGCGTTTTGTCCCGGCTTTTTAGTTCTTGAAATCGCCACTACCTAGCCTTCGGCTCTAAATACTCCGTTAAGCTGAACAATTCGATACTTTCGTGGCTTTCGCCTGTTATCGTTATTGCGACGTTATTTATTGTGCTCGAACGGAAAATCATTCCAAATATAACAATAGACTTTTATTTATATAAAATATTCGAAACACCGGTGCAACATACATATAAAGCATGCCTGTCACACGACTACTAGCGCCAAAGTGCGGCACGGACATTTTGCGAACAGCATTTATCTACCAGTGTCAGCTGGCGTAAACTAGGCGAAGATCATCATGAAACGAAGAGCGTGGTAGCATACATCGGTATAACCAGTGACGAGCCCGTCAGCTATAGATATAGTAGGAGCGCAGTAAAAAATAACTTTCCAAAATCGATATTTCGAAAACTATGGCGCATCGCCAAAATCCTTTTAGGGGATCTCTTGAGGTTGTTATGGGGTTTAGCTGTTGGCGGTGAAGTACGAGGGGAGCGCCCTATACGTATGCACGGAGCCGATTGACTGGTACCAACTGTTAGTTTTCAAATAATCGCCATATCAAACGTGCGTTTTCTAACTATTTTTCTACATTTATTTGTTAAAATATGCATTTTTGAATATTCGGTGTAACATTGAGTGTTTTTATTACTTTGTATAATTATTTTCTATAACCTTTTCTCGCTCAATGAACGCGAAACGAATTGGCAACGTCGTAAATCGTGGTAAATCATAATGCCCAGGTTGGTAGAAGTGTCGCGAAGTTAAAGACATATGCGCCCCGTTTGTAACCTCAATATCGGCCCAATGAGCTGTAAAAAATTAATATCGGTCGGAGTAAAAAAATTACGCTGGAAAGAAAAAGTGGGTACTACACCGGGCTATGATCTCGAAGAAATCAAAAACTTTAATAATTTTCCGATAATCTAAAAAAAAATGTATGTATGAAAAAAAATCCGCGTTGTTTGCCTAGAAATGTCCAGGAATGTATAATTTCTGAACATAGTTATCAAATTAATATTGAGTAATTAGTACTAATCAAGAGAATAAGTACCAATAATATTCGTTGTTAATTATCCTGACCGAGTAATTTGAGGTTCCCGAGCATAATTACGGAATACCGATAAGATAGGTAGCATATGTGCCGTCTATGACGTTGCCATGATTGCACAGTCTAATATATTGTGTGCTTGATTTTCGCACAAATTCGCCATCAAAAGCATTAATAATTTTATAACGGTACTGTGAATCCTCATTTTAGTTAGGGGGTTAGTTCGATAATTAGTTGACCAGTACCCATTTTTTCAGCTCCGTGGTAACATTCACTTAGCAGATATTAATAATGTACTGAAAAATGATAGGGAGTTTTCCATAAGCGTAATGTAATTAGCCCACGAAATACGTCGAGTTGCGATTTTTTTTCTTCTAGAAAACGGTATTGTGTATGGTATTCAAACTGTACAGGGTGATCAGCAAAGCGGTCATAAAGGTCCAGAAAAAAATTGTAACAACCATCAGACGGTGATGTTGAAACTTACGGTACATTTAATTTTTTTTGTCTGAATTTTCACATCCCGAATCTTCTTTCTGCGATACTCTCCTTAGATGAATAAAGAATGACCTATCGCGTGGTCAACTCGATTTGTCGAAAAGCTCAAACATTTTGTAAACGCGTAAAATTCATCCATAAACCCAAACCTAAAACAATAAATTTCAATGGTTGAATAGTGTACGGGATGAAAACAAAACATCCAAGTCTGATTTGAGTTTCGGAAGTTGGCTTGTAAGAGCTGCCAACCCCAAATAATCAAATTTTCGGTTACGTAAAATAAACAAATTTCGGTTAATAAATATGTGGAGTTCATATAATTCACTGTTTACAAATGTTATTAATCAGTTTTGTTCATTTACATTGCGAATGTGTTATTAACCAAGTTGAAGTCGTAGGCGCTTAGCTGTCAAACATCTTTCGCGAATTCAGTTTTTGTGTTCGACGAAAAAGAAAATATGGAAAGGAAAAAATCAAAGTTACAAACTGTATAATTGTGGCTCAAAGCAAGTCGAAAATGGAAAGCAGCGGAAAAAAGTAGTTGCGTCGGAAAACGAATGCGCAGTCAAGAGCCGACGCATAATTGATTTTAAGGTTATGTGGAAACACATGCACTGCAGATTCCCTCAAGAGGAATTATGAATGAAATATATTATATAAAAATCGGTTTGCTTCACATTATATCTAAGGGTTTCTGATACCGCACATGCCGTGTGCCGCCTCATAGTTTAATAATATAACGTATATATCCGTTAAGTTTGTTCGATGCATAATAAACAAGTTTTAATTATCATCCTTTTTGCGGATGGTTTGTAGTGTCTTACACTCTCTTGTAATCATGCGAAACAAGAATAACAATAATGATAAAACACATTTAAATACTCTTCATGAAACCACGAAAAGAAATTAATTACGAGGAACCAATAGTTAGTGCGTTTTTAATTTTGGCGCCAATCTAAAATGGCCGACTTGACAGCAACGTTGCCACGTATCGTAGCGCACTTATTTTTTTACGCATGGAGCCTAGGTAAAGGGGACCACACTCGGCCTTTTAACTCATCCCCAAAACGGTGACCAGTTGGGATCGCGCTAGGGTGTTCCAGAGCCCTATATTTAGACATACGCAAAACGTGGCTCCGATGTAAGACACATCACAGCTTATGTGCCTAACCTTCATTCATATTTAAGTGTCAGAGTTATAATGAAATTTAGGACGAAGTGATACGGTGATTGATACGCATACAGTACAAATGAAGCATAGTTTTTTTCATCGAAAAATTTTTATCGCCAATTACATAGACAATTAAAAATATATATATTTTTTTCCTCTTTTTTGTTACACAATAATTCACATATGAAGTTTAAATCATACCAAATCACATGAAAAACATGATTAGTTTATTTTAAAAATGTACACCAGTTGATTCCATGTATAGAATCGTTGATTAATTTTTTTCAATTAATTTTCTTTCATATTACCTATTATTGACATTTTGTAGAGTACGCTGTGAATATTAATTTTTATACTGAGGGACCCCTCCATCTTGATGAGACATTAAAAAGGGGAAGGTAGAGAGTCCTGAAAACTTGCAAGGGCACACAAAGGAATATTGTTAATTATAATAAATATGAAGCTTTTAAAAGCCAATAATAGTTATTTAATTCATATAGTAGAAGACGTATATTATGGAAACAAAACACGTGGTTCAGGGCCAAGTATAACAGCGGACGTACGCAAATTACGTAACGCAATTTGAGGGGAGGGGTCAGGCCAGGCGTTACGGTCTACGTACGGGGTGAAGGGGGGGTCAAGGTTCGCGTTACGTCGCGATTTTAGAACTGCCAGAAATAGCAAAATTTCTTCATGTTCAAGTTTTGAATTTAAAACTCGCGCGCAATTTTACCGCGGAAAGTTGACAGCTTTCCTTACGAAATGTCAGTTGAGCGGGAAGTCACTGTCACTGCTACTGAACTTGCACAGTAGCTTGTGTGTGTGTGTGTGTGTGCGCGCGCGCGCGTGTGCGTGTGCGTGTCCCGTTTCCGGTTACGAATTTTTCAGTGTCTTTGCATTAGTCTCCTGGTGTCTAAGACATCTTGGTTTTACGCAAATTAGCAAAAATGTTCTGGTTTGTTTAAAGAATATTTCGATTACAAGGCAAATCGCTTCACTGTTCATTGAAATCATTCATAAAAATGTCAAGAATTTTTCCCGCCTATTTGTATCCAATTCGTGTCACTTTTATTATGTTGCGAGAGTCGTATCAGAGTTATAGTATTCCTTGTCCCATGTCGCCCGTGTATAAGAGCCTAATTTGCATAATTAATTGCTTAAGGGGTTAGGCCACAGTAACGGGTATGAAATCATGTGCGAATTTAACAATTTTTTTTCGTATGAAAAAGTGATTCACCCATAAAATTAATTACACATCTGTTTAGTATGAATATCAAGCTGTTAGAATATATACATACACTAGGCAAAAGAATTAAAGGATATTGAAAAAGTCCGCCAATTTTAGGGTCATTTTCAAATAACTCTAACTCCTCGAAAAATGGTCGTACAGCAAAATAAAAAAAAGCAAATTGAAGGTGTGAATCTCTAAAATTGTGGTTTTTGAACTGTGAATTCCAACAACTCCAATCGCTCGTCGTATCATGAAAAACGTTCAGCGCTATAAAAAAAAATCTAACGATTTTTTTTAACTAATTTTTTTTGTAAAAAAAACTTTTTTTAATAAATTTTTTTTTCATTAAACAAAAACTTGTTCCCGTTGTTCAACAATCAACATTTTTTAGCACCGGAAATTCGGATCAGTGCCAAAAAAAATTGTGATTCTCAAAAGACGAATAAAAGGTGGTGGATTTAGCCTTTAATCGATTTTTGGCAAAAACCACAATTTCGATCGTTCGGAACACAATGAAAAAAAAATCGCAGGAGTTTAAACTTTTGAGGGCTTTTTTAGGATACTTTGAGGTCATAAAAAACCGATTTGATCTTTGCGATATTGGCAAAATAATCCTTAGTTAATAGAATATTCGTATTTATGCCATTCCTCACGTTTTTTTAAATCCATTTTCCCGCATAAAAAAATATTGATAACAAAATTATAAAAGCTTCTTATAGACAATACTTGAAAGTTTCCAAAACCCTCTGGTTTTTTTTCTGTGCGACCATTAGTCTCCGAGTAATCAGTCATCAAAGTCAAAAGTGTCATTTTTGCTTTGAACATCGATAACTCAGCGAGAAAAAATCGTACAGAGCTCTTCCACCGCTCAAATTAAAGGGGAAGAATCCAGCTAGACGATCCTTTTAATCCGATCATTCAAAAAAAATTATTAAAGATCGTGCAGACTGTGAAAGATGAGCAAACATTTTGAAATTTTTTTTACTTTGGTTTTTTGATGGCTACTAAAAATTGGCTGATGCGAAAAATGTTTGAGCTCAAGATCTCAAAACTAGAGATTCACACCTTCAATTTGCTTTTTTTAAATTTTGCTCTACGACCATTTTTCGAGGAGTTACAGCGATTTGAAAATGACCCTAAAATTGGCGGACTTTTTCAATATCCTTTAATTCTTTTGCCTAATGTAAATGTATATATTTTTTCGATGTACAAAATACTCGAAACTTTTCGAAACAGCTTTTTTATACTCGTTACTGTGGCCTAACCCCTTAAAAATCAACAAATTTCTTATATTGCCAACACCTGTTCACAAATATCTATCGCACAAAATTGTCCGTCGAGACCTAGAAAGTCCGCTACCGATCAGTTACCGGCCGAGGGTAACTCTAGTACTTGGAGCGCCTCGACGTTTTCTGATCTACCGACACTTCAGCAGAGTTCCCTCTACCGGTACATTTTCCGAATCGTCTCAGCGCGATCGAGTTACGTAAGGCCCGCGCGAGAGGCTAGTCCGGGAGACCGGGGGCGCCACCGGCGACCATCTCGGCAACTGCTCTTGTGGATCCATCTCGAAGAGTCCGAATCATGGCTTTGGTTACTGCTAGAGCGATTCTCAGCCCCGGTAAGAATGCTTTATTTACGAAATATCACGTTATTCGAGTGAACCCGTTGCATTCGTCAGATACCGAGGATTCTCGAGTCGTGCGGCGGCACGAGCTGTTGCGATCGCGCTACCTCGAGAAATCCCCTCGCCGCATGTCTCGAGAGGTTATGTCTTCACGGCGTAACGGGGACTATCGAAGGTCTTGCGCGGCTTCGCCCGTATCTCCTCGTCGACTCTCACCGACAAAAAAAGAAACAAACAAAAAACACCTTCTTTCTTTCAGTACTTCGACGTACCGTCAAGCAGCTCTTGCTCAGTGGACATCTAGCAAAATATGTAAGTTCGTCGTCGCATTATTGTCAACAAATCCCAACATTTCCATATTGTTTCTTCGTCAATTTCTTTTCTTTCTCAAACACCAACAAGCTTAACCACTGCGTTACTGTGCAAGCATTCTACACGACTTTCATACGCATGTACACATGTGTATATACGTCTTGAAAAGCTTATGTATGTTTTTTTATATATTAGATGGTTGCATATGAGAGCGCCTTTTTTAGCAAAAAAAAAATAGTTCTCTGGTAGGGAGTCGGCGAATGGGTTCACTTGAAGTTTTACTCTTCGGAATAGACAAGCTTGGACCACCTTTCGGTGATAGAATGCCGCGCAGAAAGATTTCGGTTTCTGTGGAGGTGATCCGGTCTTCTGGCCATTTTTCACTCCTTCATACGAGTTGAAGTGTCAAGCTGTAGGCACTGACTGCGTTCACTGGAACAAATGTTAAGCCGAGGCAACGATGTCTGGGGTATAGAAATGGAGACGTGCGGTTTCTCTGGTTGCTCATTGTAATTATTTCTTAACCGGTTGAGCAACGCGTGGCCTGGTGTTTTCATGCTGCAAAATCAACTTGTCCTGGCAATTCTTGCATTCCGGACTCTTCTCGCGCAGAGCTTGCATCCAACGCGTAAGTTGCAGTTGATAACGATAACCTGCGATGGTTTCTAAGGACTTCGGCAGCTTGAAAAACACAACAGGCCTCTTTTGCATGGTTTTTGTGCACCCTTACTGTCCATAGAGAAATTAGGACTAGAAGCAGTGAGAGCACTGTTCGCACGTTGTCCTTGATGCAGCTAACAAGTTGGAGGAAGTAAACACCCAATAGGGTGTACGCTTCCTTGAGCAAACAATGTATTTTCGGGGCTGATTTCTGTTTCTGCTAGGAAATTCTGGAGCATAACTTGGCACAAATGTGACTTATTTGGAACAAAACTTGCCATTTTAGAGGCAATGCAAGAAAATAATGTAAGGTGTTACACAAATGTCACCTATGGCGTTTTAGCGGGAGTCTATCGATCTATCGTTATGGAATTGCTAACTGCTTAGGGAGAAAATAGTGTACCCAACGCCATCTATTGTCAGTGAGCGGTTTCATATGCAACCACATGATATAATTAATTTTTTATTTTATTTCCTGAGTTCCAATGTATATCCTTGCGGGTTTTTTCATATTATCCTTCCTAGATGGACCGTTTGTCATCAGTCCTTTTCTGCACTTTGCTAATTCCGTTCCGTTGCACCCACAGCCATTATGAGCTCCACTACACCGCATTTTCCAAGGGTACAGGGAAACTAGTAAGCCTGTACTGGTATAGACGGCTCCATGTTCTTCTGATTCTCTGGTGCACAGACTTTTATTTAAGTATCTACACCCAAGGTCTCAGAAGTATCGGCCTTCCGCTCACCGGTTGATGCACCAGCCGGTGCGCGACTAGGCGGTCACCGCTGCGAGTATAGGTCGTGCACAACACTGCTCGACTCGATGTACCAAGGTTGTTAATCACCAGTGTCGGTTAACAACCTTGTGTGTGTGTGTACATTCGAGAAAGACTTGAAACCTTTAAAAATATAAAATACTCCCTGATTGACACGTAAAAAATATAAATTTGATAGGCAAAATGCAATGATTAAATAAACGAATGTACCGATAGAATCGCAAGCACCTCCTCAACAGTCAGATCTTTCTGCCGAGCGCTACCGCCCAGAGATTCTATGCCGAGAAGAAGGTTTACCCTCGAGAAAAGCCACATTGCAACGTCGGCACGATCGGCCATGTCGATCATGGAAAAACAACGCTCACTGCTGCAATCACGAGAGGTGAAGACTATTTTTGTTGTTTGGGGAGGTGATCGTGTCCATCGGGTCAAAGAGCGGTTTTGATAAAAAGGTGTTCGAGATTTTTCGCATTGACGTTTAATACGTGAAAAGTTCTTGCGCCTTGCAAAATTGTAAATATTCGGGCTTTCACGCTGAAAATTTACGAACGCCTTATCAAAAGTGTACTTACGGAGTAGACGATGAAAAAAAAAGTGACTATTTATTCGAACCCTCGACATGGTTTCCGTTTGCAGTGCTCTCCGAGCAGGCTTTGGCACAGGCCAAGAGTTACAACGAGATCGACAAAGCGCCCGAGGAGCAGGCTCGCGGTATAACGATAAACGTGGCGCACGTCGAGTATCAGACGCCGATGCGTCATTACGGGCATACCGACTGTCCGGGTCACGCGGATTACATAAAGAACATGATAACGGGTACGGCGCAGATGGACGGGGCGATATTGGTGGTGGCGGCGACGGATGGCGCGATGCCGCAGACCCGCGAGCATCTGCTGCTCGCGAAGCAAATAGGTATCGAGCACATAGTCGTTTTCGTGAATAAGGTCGACGCGGCGGACGCCGAGATGGTGGAATTGGTCGAGATGGAGATCCGCGAGTTGTTGACGGAAATGGGTTACGACGGTGAGAAGATACCGATAATCAAGGGCAGCGCCTTGATGGCCCTGGAGGGCAAGAGTCCGGAGATCGGTAGCGAGGCGGTAATGAAGCTGATGGAAGCCATCGATGGCCACATACCGACGCCCGTGCGAGACCTCGACAAGCCCTTCATGATGCCGGTCGAGAGCGTCTACTCGATCGCCGGTCGCGGCACCGTCGTCACCGGCAGACTCGAGCGCGGCATCATTAAGAAGGGCATGGAATGCGAATTCGTCGGCTACAGCAAAACCTTCAAGAGCACCATCACCGGTATCGAGATGTTCCATCAGACCTTGACCGAGGCGCACGCGGGCGATCAACTTGGCGCCCTCATACGCGGCGTCAAAAGGGACGAAATAAGGCGCGGTATGGTGCTTTGCAAACCCGGCACGATCAAGGCTCACGATCACATCGAGGCGCAGGCTTACATCCTCAGTCCGGCCGAGGGCGGACGCAAAAAGCCCATCTCCAATTACATACAGCTGCAGATGTTCAGCAAAACTTGGGACTGCGCAACGAGCGTTCTCATACCGGAGAAGAGCATGGCGATGCCCGGCGAGGATGCCAAGTGAGTTCATATTGCCTGGCTTTCTCTCGCTTTCATCCAACAACCTGAGCTAGCGATTTTGAACTTTATTCAAGTACATCGGGAAGAGTACGAAACTATCATTTTTACATGTCAATCGTTGCGAAATCGCAAATTCATCGGATGTTCAGTTCTTGTATGATTTTTTTTCATCAAGGGGTTAGGCCTCTAACGGGTATAATATCATGTGCGAATTTAACAATTTTTTTTTCGTGTGAAAATGTGATTCACTCATAAAATTAATTACACATCTGTTTAATATGAATATCAAGCTGTTAGAATTCTTTTTTCGCTGTACAAAATGGCTGACTACTAACATGTTCTTTTGTTATATTTTTCTTAGGCGCTCCGCGGTGTGACATTTAGCATCCGCAATGTTTTACCTAGAACAAAAAATAAAAATTCTCGTCAATCTACATTAGCATACGTAGAGAAGTACGTACGGAATTTAGAAAATATTGTTTTATTCAAAAGTTGTAGGTATTTGAACTTAAGAAATGAATTTTCAGCGAAATTTCAGTGAAATTTCGTATAAAACTGCTCATAAAATGAAAAGTTTCCGATTAATCAGAAATTCCGTACGTACTTCTCTGCGAAATGCAATTAAGAACATAACTTTTAAATTTGAAGTAAATCGAATGAAAATTGTTGAAGTTATTTGTCACGCCAATTGGAAGAAACTGTTTCGAAAGAAAACGCGTTTAAAGTTTTACATATGCCTCTGGCCGTGCCAGAGGTGGGTTTGCGTTATACGCTCAAAGTCGGCGCAAAAAAATTTGTCTTGCTATACATCGAATAGTAACTTATTCTTATGATGATAAGAATAAGTTACTATTCAACCGTTTTAGCGAAAAAATAGATTTTTTGAAAATTCTACTGTGGCCTTACCCCTTAATTAGTACGTTTAGGATGGCGTTCCATGGGCAGTGAAAAAGCACTGCGACATTTAAGTTACTTCTTGTTAAGGCGTGAGATGCAGTCAGAGGCGTGAAAAACGAGCATTTTCAATCATTTTTTTTAATAGTAATTAAGTTTGTTTTACAAAAGTGGTTACCCAAACTTTTTATGGTATATTTCAACTTGTCTTGTACAAATTTTTAAAGAAAAATATTGATAATTTATAAAAATATCGCCATCTTTGTCGGACCCCCTTCGGCATGCAGTACTTTGCGGTGACCATCATAAAATTTTACTGGATCGTCTGAAATCAAAAAACCAAAAAAAAAAATCATTAGTTTAATAATAAATCTAGTCCTTCATCGAAGCTTTTTTTCAAAAATTAACAAAATGGAGGCTCCCGACAAATAACTTTCGATTTTCTCCCAAAAAATCGCTCGTTTATTGTTTTAAAAAAATAGAAATTTTCAACAAAAATGAAAATCCTTCGATTAAGAACTAGTTTTTAATGCTATCAATAAGCACACCAAATTTCATCAAAATCCATCGAGTAATTTTTTAATTATTGTGGTCACCGACTTGAAAAACATAGTTTCGAGAAAAACGCGTTTGAAGTTTTTCGATGTGGATACGGTATATATATATGTTCGTAAACTTTTGATCTCGATGGATGAAGCTAAACTATTTTTTATGTATTTTGATCCGTTGAATCCGAATATCACAATTTTTTGCCGAAAAGTCGAGCATTCAATTGTTTATAGCCAATTGTTAAAAGAATTTTTCAAAAAATTAAAGTTTTTCGGGATTACTTATATTTTTTTAAACATTTTGGGCAATTTTAAAACGAAAGTGTTCTTTATAAATTTTTGCTAACGTTCATAGTTTTTGAGTAATAAATTTTTGAAAATTTCAGCAAGTTTTCCCATTTTACACTTAATTTATGTATAGAAATACTAATTAAAAAATTACATCGAATCATCAATTCCTGGCCCACACAATAGGGCTTTTGCCGATGTGGAAGCTTCCAAAATATCAATTTGTTGTTGTCTTCGAAGCATTCTGCCTTCCCGGGTATTATCGTTTGCGCGTTTGTCAGCCGCTACCTGCCATGGGGACCCGCCGACCCTTCACTAATTGTGGGATATCCCGCAAACTATTCATCGGATTGACTTGAAATTTTCAGGGAATATTTTCGAAACATGCTTCAAGAAAATGTAAAAAAAAAATAGATTTTTTGAAAATTCTGACTGCATCTCGCCCCTTAATTGGGTTAAATCAACAGCGCGTTGAGTCACCTGATCGAAACCCGTTAGACAATAGAACTACGCTGTTGATGAATTGCTGAGGGTGATAATTTATTGTCAGTAATCAGCTACATTCCAGTAACTTACTAGTAACAACCGACAACTTTCTAGCACCTTATAGCAACCTGTTAGCATCGATCTGGTGATTTTACGTGCTGCTTCTCTACTACTAGCAAGTAATTTCTAGCAACTTACTAGTAACAAACCAGCAACTCTCTCGTAACCTATTAGAATCGACCTGACGACTTTACGTGCTAATTGTGAACCACTAGCAGATAATTTCTAGTAGCTTGTGACAACTTACCAATGACTTGTAATAACTTACTAGTAAGTGTTACCAGAATTCTGTTTCTTTGAGTTCCTCTACCGTTACTGAAACGTCACTATGGAAAAAGCAACGCAAAGCTCGAGGCATATGGCGCCACCATACCACGTCCCAATAATTTCAAACTCACATCACGTTCCCGAAAGATAATGTTTATACATATTTTCTGAAAATATTATATTTTAACGTTAAACATTTTTATTTTTCGTTCGAAATTTTCTTGTGCTTTCGTTATTAAAACGGACTTTTTAGAGCGAGCCACGTCGCTGTTTGTACCATATATCTGTGAAAGACATTGAGGTTATTGCCGAGTTTGTGCAATGAGTACTCAAAATAAATTTGCTCACTTAAGAGTCGAATAATTGAAATCCATTCTCAGAAACAGAGGGGCCAAGGTGACTGTGGAAAAAGGACAAACCTATTTCCCACTGTTTGCGCCTGGCGTCATCCTTAGGGGAAAAAATGTGTTCCTTGAGCGGTACATTTAAGTACCACTTAAAAAACAGCTATCTATCCGTAAATAATTAAAGAAGTCGTAATTAACTAAACAAGTTTGACCGTCCGGTTGAAAACAAACGCTCAGACACCGCTCGCTCGGATCGTGCTATGCTAGCGCCGCCAGTAACGAAAAGTGGCAGTTGTCCTTTCCATTGATTCAGCGCCTCTCTTCCGGCAAACTTCAACGAGTCCTTATTGTCCTCACATTTCAGGCTCGAATTGAAACTCATGAAGCCGATGGTTTGCGAGAAGGGCCAGCGTTTCACGTTGCGCGACGGTGCGTTGACCCTCGGCACGGGAGTAATCACCAACATACTTAAGGGCCTCACCGAGAAAGAGCGAATACAGCTGACCGAGGGCAAGAAGGCAAGGGAGACAGCTGCGAAGAGCAGCAATTAATTTACGCCCGGAAAATTGCGCCATGCAACCCCCTTACCCCTTACCCTTGAGGGCCCGCTCAGCGGAGCGTCGTAATCCAGTGTAGCACGAAAAAGAAGCAAAGCCGGGAGACAAAAAAAAACAACAAGTTTGTCGATTTTTTTATTTCTTCGTTGAGACGAACGGCCATTTTTTACGCTCGGGAGCGACAATTAGCATTTCTCATTTGCCAACGCGACGAAACAAAAAGAAACGTCTCTGTTCACAATTTTTAAAGCGAATAAAAGAAAGTGAAAGAGTGAAACAAAAAAAACGAGAATGCGACGTCGTCGTTATTCAGATTTTGAGAAAAGAGCCCCGAACCGACGCGCCATCTACTCTAGTATTTATCCAACTGAGAAAGTAATGTAACGAAAAAGAAGCGTCGAGTGTACTGGCGGACTCGACCAATCACCTGCGATCCCGCTGCACAATTACTCTGAAGTGTAATAAAGGTGTCTTTTTATTTCGAGACCTAGGCGCATTTTTTTTGACTTTTTACCGTTAAATCCGTTGGGGCCTGGGGAGGCCCGAGATGGGGTTTTTGGGACCCAAAATGGACATTACTCGTACTACCGAAGTAATCGATAAGGCATTGTGATTTCTTTACTCATTACCGATTTCCTTAGTCCATACCGATTCTTTTAGTCATTAACGCTTTCTCTAGTCACTTCCGAATCCTTTAGTTATTACCGATTCCCGTAATCTTTAGACTCCTTTAGTCATTGCCGAAATAGTGAACGGGCGTTTCTTCATTGTTTAAATGAATTGGATTTTTTTTTCGATAACTCATTGCCGATGTAAAGGTGCAAAGGATGTTTACGTCCCCATTACTTAAATTAATGGATTGGTCTCTGGCCATTTTGACAGTCATTTCCAACTCGAGAATTTTCAACGAAAATTCGACTTTTCCTCCGGCCATTTTTTTTATGTCTGCAAATATTATCAATAAATAAAAAAAATTGTGTATAAAAAAACCGCACAACTTTACCATCTTCAAGGTTGCTTTATTTCCTTTCGCTCATTCTCGGTCGTTGATACATGTTCATTCCCCTTTTTTTCTTTGAATTGTATTTTTTTATTATTAATTTCAGACATCAGCGTTACATTTTGCCGCAACCGGTGTTTGTTTTCACTTTTCGTCTCGCGTTCAGGCGTTCCATACGGGTACAACGGACAAAGTTGAATTTACAATTTTTCCTTCCTTTTTAACGGCCTTGCTCGCGGATACTCTCCTTGTCTCTCTCGGAAAAGGGTCATTTTCAACATTTAATCTAGGCTTTACACAGCACTCTCGCAACACTTCTCTTTCTCTCGCCCTCCTTTCCTTCACTCTGTCTCTGTGTATCGTAGGAAAAAACTTTCTTTCATAATTTAAGGTTTCGAACAAATCGTACACATTCACCTCTCTCTCTCTCTCTCGCTCTTTTCTTCCTCATTTTGTTTCCTTCCTTCTCGGTCGCTTATAAAAATAGTAAACAGACGCAAACAGGCTACAAACTGCATTTCCTTTTTCTCATTTATTCGCTCGAGGGGAAAGAGAAAAGAAAAGAACCAAAAAAAAAGAATCAGGAAAAGAAAACATTCGTTCTATTACACTGGAACACTCTGGCTATAGTCTTAAAAAAAAAATTTCGCAACATTTTCGAATTTCTGACGCGCCTTTTTTTCGCTGAAAATTCACTAGAGTTCCGATTTTTTTCTCACTTTTTTATTTGTTGCCCGTTTTTTTTTATGGACAAAAAATTCGAGCTGTGTTCCAAAATTTCGGATTTCTTTTCTACTTCCGGTTGGATGGTGACAAGCGTAAAAAAGATCGTGAGTAGAAAGGATTCTCTCGATCGACCCTCGAATCGCGCGATATAAAATTCGCCTAGGCCATGCCTCAATTTCGTGAGAAAAAAAAGTCCTCCCTTTTTCTCCTTTATTTTCCTTCCGTTTGTTTGTTTGTTGTTGTTGGTTTTTGTTGTGGAGATGCAATGCGCGTTTCCTTTTACCCTCGTATCTATATATAATTTAATACAACTAGAGGTCTTCGTCGTCCTCGGGGAGCGCCGTTTCTTGAGCTTCCTTGAGATCCTTCTCGATCTGTTGCTGCCATTGCGGGTCCATGGTGACTTCCGGCGGAAGTAGAGCGGGCATAGCCACGAACTCGAGATTCGGATCGCCGATCAGCTTTCTCGCGAGCCAGAGGAACGGCTTCTCGAAGTTGTAGTTGCTCTTCGCGCTGATGTCGTAGTACTGCGTTTTTTGTTTGAAAATAAATTGTATTTATCAATGAAAAAAAATTTACATCCAATTTCTATTGCTACTTTTTAAATTCGGATTTATTTTTAGTTTGTAAAACATACGATGAGATTTTTCGTAGAGAAACAAAATCTTTGAAAATAAGTTGACTGAACGGCCAAATTGAGGGATAAATAAGCATCGGAGTTGACAAATTTGGATTGGCACGTGAAGTTTGTCAGATTAGAGGGACAGAGTAGCGTCTTCATAGACTTTCTTCAGAGTCCTGACTCATCATTCAAACGAGTGCGATCTTTCGTTTGGATTTGTTTGATTTTGGATGAATGCACTGAATTACACTTTTTTTTTCATATTGTTATTTTTTTATCATTGTCATTATTTAATTAGAACTATTCTTTACTTAATTAGAACTACTAAGGAAGTGTTAATAATTTTACGAATATTTTATTGTTATTTAAAAAAAAATTATCGTCATTGTTGAAACCTATTGATCATAAATATAATTTCCTGGCAGGGAATAATATTTATTATCATTGGTAATAGATATTATTACCGTTGAAAGTAATTAATGATAAAAGTCTCGACTCGACATTAATTGATAGTTAATTAATCGATAATCGATTGCCAATCAATAAATAATTAATTGACAATAAAAGGACTACTTAATAATCCTACAAATACTCGACTGATAACATAACAATACCTTTTGTGTGTAAAAATTCAGCGATTTATGTGCAAGATTGTGTATTATGGGGAAAAAAAAAACAAAAAGAAAAATCTAAAGTAAAATGCAGATAAACGTCGATGCAAAACAGAAAAACGAAAAAAGCTTTGTACCTGAAGATTCTTCTTTCGATGAAAGACGATGCTCTTAGCCTTGACCTTCCTATCCTTAATGTCAACCTTGTTGCCGCACAGGACGATGGGAATGTTCTCGCAGACCCTGACGAGATCCCTGTGCCAATTGGGTACGTTTTTGTAGGTGACGCGCGACGTGACGTCGAACATGATGACAGCGCACTGTCCCTGTATGTAATATCCATCGCGCAGACCGCCAAATTTCTCCTGCCCCGCGGTGTCCCAAACATTGAAGCGTATGGGGCCTCTATTGGTGTGGAATATCAGCGGATGGACCTCCACACCCAGCGTCGCCACGTACTTCTTCTCAAACTCGCCTGTCAAGTGACGCTTGACGAAGGTCGTCTTGCCGGTGCCACCGTCTCCTACCAGCACGCACTTGAATGTTGGAATCTCCACCTCGTGCGTCATTTTATTCATCGGGTTTATCGGGTTCATCGTGCGGCCGTTCGTTCCTAGGAACCCTGCTGAAGCGACGAAAACAACTTTGTTCCGGTTTGTTCCAAATTTGAGACAGAATGGAAAAATAACCGTTTTTCGAGAATTTTTTACCGTTCAGAACTGTTGGGGAATTTTCCAACGGTCTTTCCCGAACTTCGATATTTTTCAAGATTTTGTTTGGGTTTGGAGATTTTTCGAAATTTTACGAACTTTATCTGGTGTTTTTGAGAAGTGTGGAACTCTTTTGGAAGAATTTTGGATTATTCTAACGTTTTTGAGGATTTTTGGGGAATTTTATAAAGTCGCTGGGGAGTTGGTGCTTTATTGGGGGATTAAAAAAATTTGTTTGCGTTTGTTTGCAGGTTTTTGGATAAACTTTGAAGTTTTTCTGGAGATTTTCTAAGATTTTCCAAACGCTTCGAGTTTTGAAGTTTTTTGGACGCACGTTGATTTTTTTGTTGCCATATTTGAGATTTTTTGAAAGTTTCCGTTTGAATCTTTATTCGCTTTTCTGACAAGCTTCGAACACCTCATCGGAAAATATTGAAATTTGTAGGAAGAAATTCAATCGGCCTATTTTGCACTTTTTCCCCTTTCGATTTTTTTTTTGCGTAATAGGCTTTTTTTGGGGCAATGGATTTATTTCGTAAAATTTTCATTTTCCGTGAAATATTATTGGATTTCAAGGAGCCCGAAAGAAGTGAATTGTTCGAAACGCTCGTGTGTCACGTAACGCGGATTCAGACCGGAGAAACCGCGAGCGAATTTTGAGGTTAGAAATTCTCGGTTCGGCGATTCGTGCTGCGATACAGTACAATTGCTCGAGCGCGGACAAGAACAAATTTTACAGGCGATCGAGCGAGGTAACGAACCTGCGAACGTTGAAATTTTTCGGAAAAACCGCACAAGCCGACAAAGTTTCGGATCGTTGCGTACACACGCGCAAAACGTGGGTAATGCCGAGATCCTCCCGGGGCGCCGGTGGGCGGCAAAGAAAAGACGCGTCGACGAGAGAGCGACTCGTTCGGGAACGAATTTTCTCCGGCGATTTCGCGACGTTGAATGCGGGAAAGCTGTACGTTTTTTTTTTGGTCAATTCGCGAACGAGCACGCTGAAAATTGGTTAAAGTTCGCAAGGGGGAAATGGCGCCTTTGGTGCGACTCTTACACACGCGCCGGACCCGAATTTTTTCGTCTTTTCTTCACCGATTCACAATTTGCAGCTAACGAGCGGAATTTCAGCAACCAAAAAAGTATATCTACTCACGTTGATTTTTTTTCGAATGATGTTCCAATTCGTTTTGAGGCGCGAGACGATGATTTTTCCCGGGGCACGAGGAACGCAGGAAGTGAAAATGGACGATAAAATTTACCGTGTCGCACAGTCGTTATGGCTCACAATGCCGTTCGTTCGGAGCGCGAGCTGAGAGCCCAACCGCGACACCTCGTTACGCCTTTCTCAACCAAACGATCACACCTACGACCTCTCGACCCATCAATTTGCTCGAAAAAATTCAATTTTTTTTTCACGCGGGCACTCGAGACAAAAGAAAATGCGTGTGGCCGAGAAAAACGTGAAAATACGGAAAATAGCGTGGCGACACCTGTCGCGAGCCGTGTCAGGGCCGTAAAAAGGTGGCGCGCATTCGGCCGGGCGTGCCCCGCGCGCCAGTGGCGCTAAATTCAACATGCCCGAGGAGTGCAAACTTTCGGCGCTGCTCGATGCGATTACTTGATGGTCGTTGAGACAAAATATGGTTTCGAAATGTCGAGAGGGGACGGACTTGTGAGGAAACATCCGACGAGCGAAGAGCGCACTAAAATTCAAGTTTTTTTTCATGTACATGAAGACGGATAATTTTTCTATGCAATTTCTCTCAAATTTGGAAAAAGATTAAAAAATCGGCAGTTTTTAAGCATTTCTGAACCTTTTCTGGTACTTTTTCGGTAAGTTTGGGTTTGGTTTCAACGAATTTTGGATTCTTTCGACGCTTGTGGAGAGTTTCTTAACTCGCCAAGGAACTCTCGTTATCGGTGATTTTTTAAAGTTTGTTCGCCTTTGTCTCGGCCTTTTTGGACAAAACGTAAGTTTCTGGTGTTTTTAAAAAAATAATTTCATCGAGTTTTTTGCAATTTTTTTGAAAGTTTTGAATTTTTTAATCAAATTTTGGATTCTTTTAACTCTCAGAGAATTTTTCAAGTTACTAGGGCGTTTTTTTAAATTCGTTTGGGTGTCTCGGTCTTTTCGGACAAAACTTCTCGCAGGTTCTAGTTTTTTTGCAATTCCATTGGGTATTCTTCATTGGTAAGTTAAATTTTTTCCATTTGGTCAGTTGGTAAGTTTATCATTTGGTAAGTTTAAAATTACCAATCCATTTGGTAAGTTCAACATTTTTTTCAACGAATTTCTTATTTTTTCAATTATTTCAGGGTATTTTCTAAGTAGCTAGGGCGTTTTTTTATATCGGTGATTTTTTTAAACTTCCTTGGCCCTCCGTCGGCCTTTTTGGATGAAACTCAAAGTTTCTAGTGTTTTTAACAATTCCATTGGGTATTTTAATATTTTTGGTAACAATTGCATTCGTTCAACGAGTTTTTGATTCTTCCGAAGTTGTCGGGGAACTGTTTAAGTTACTAGTGAGTGTTTATGCATCGTTGATTTTTTCAAATTCGTCTGGCTTTGTTTCGCCATTTTCGTCCAAAACTCAAAGTTTCTAGTTTTTTTTACAATTGAAAATTCCTTCGATGACCGTTTTTTGTCTTTTCGTCATATTTCGAGGTTCCAAACATTTAATATTCCTACCAAAGAAGCGCACTATCATAGTTAACAATGATATTGTTCGAAAAAAAAAGAACCGCGAGCAAAAGGCGCGCCATTTTCGTCTGCGGGCGTGAGGAGCGCGCGACCGTTTGGGCGACGGTGTCTCCGGGAGTGGGGGTAGGCCGGGGTTCGCACATCGCTCGGTACGCGGCAGCGGCAATGTTGACGTCACCGGCGCGTGCGCGGTGGGGCGACACGGCACTGCAGGAGCCCGAGAGTGGTGTCGGGGAGTGTGTATCGATTTTACGATCGGAGTGTTACTCTCTCTACGCGCGGGCTTAGTGCGTCCAGTTTCCTTTAGTTTTTAGTGGCCGTGCACCTCGTCGTATCTCCTACGTACCGTTACATACATGGATAAAAAATCGTGAATGGGATTACCAATTAGGCGTTACAAATTCGTACGTCCGTTGACTCGATAATCGTCGATTAATCATGACCAAGGATAGATTAGCAGCCCTCGTCGCGGTGAGTTCACGGCGGCTTCGCTCCGTCTCCCTCTCTCTCTTTCTCTCCCGCTCTCATTTTTTTTTCATATATACGTGCACACGATATACATATATGTGCGTGCCTATATCGTTCGTGCATGTGAAAATTTATATACCGACGTTTTTTTTCCACGTACGGACGAAAAGTGTGCGTACATGGCCGACAATGGCTATAACCTCAAAAATCCTCGTACTATATCTGTCAATCGTTCGTCACTCGAGCGAGCAAGTGCACGAGGCCTGCCCTCTCCCCTCTACCCTCGAGCTACAAATTTTCTTCTTTTCGTCTTCGATTCGTGCTCGCGAAAATGCGCCCTCGCGACCGGAAGTGCCGGTTCCTTTCTCGCACCCAAGACCCGTTCAACCGGATGTCTCCCCGGCGAGGCTTTGTTTTAGCGAACACTTCCGAACAATAATAGAGTCACGACGAAAATGCCCCACCCCGATTTCCGGTAACCCGGAAATTTCCTCGGCTCTTCACGCGTCCCTTCGACCTTTCGACCACTCGGATCGCGTCAAGCTTTTTTGCTCCCTGCAAGCCGTCTTTGCGTTTTTTTTTGTTTTCCTGTCTCTCGCGCTGCTCGAATTAATCGCTTTCGCCGTGCGTGCGCGCCCGCCTGAGGCAATCGCGAGCGAGAGAGATCGAACGCGCGGTGACACGGACGTTTATTGCTGAGCTTTTGTGTGTCAAACGCCGGAACAATGTTCCCTATATATATATATATAGGGAAGTTATTTTTTAACTGACATTCACTGAACGAAGAATATATTGTGTATAATATAATTCGAAGTTAAGTTATTTTTACTTCGAATTCATTCGAGGCTACAATATTTGCTACTTACACAAACGCACGTGTGTAATGTATAAATGTTGCATATTATATTTCGTTGCATACTTTATGTGACAAAATGTTTGCATAATTGTTGGAATAAATGTTAAAAATATATATACACGACCGTGTATATATATCCGTGTGTATCTAATTAACGAAAATTATAAGTTAGCCATATGTTTTCCGTGGGTCTGGCGCGACGATTTTGTGACTGAGAAAAATAAAATATTCAACGGTTTTTCAAATCCTCTTCGAAAACAAAAATACAGTAGGGAAAAAAGGATTTGTACACGTTGTCGTTTTCAAATTATGTTTCGAAAAAATAAAATGCTTCATTAAGTTTCTGTGTTCGATAGCTTATCCTAAATGTCAATCGTGTCTGTTTACAAAAATCTTGGGAAAATGCGAACAAAAAAACAAAGCCAAATTAACGACAGTTTAGTGTGAGATGTACAAATACTTTTTTTACCCATTGTATAGCCTATTTTTGTGACGAGTAGCATTTTCCACCAAAGAATTGAGCATTCTGGAAAATAAAAAGAAAATTTTATTTTGAGTTTAGCAGAATGAAGATAATTCAATTCCGAATGCGAAACACTCTTGAAAAACCTTTTTTTTCATGGAATTCAGTTTCATTTATCCACTTTACAATGCTTCTTTGATGAAAAAAAATTCTCGGTGACGAAAAAGACAAAAAATGTTTTTCAGAAGTGTTTTGTATTCGCAATTGAATTATCTTTAATCTGCTGTACTCGAAATGGATTTTCTTCCCCAGAACGCTCAATTTTTTCTAGCAAATACTGCGCATTCCAAAAAAAACGCTATATTTTGTTTTCGAAGAGAACTTGAAAGAATATTAAAAAACCATATTTTTCTCGATCGCAAAATCTCCGCGCATGATCATTGAAAAATCCATGGCGACCTTATATATGTGTGTGTGTGTGTGTGTGTGTGTGTGTGTGTGTGTGTGTGTGTGTGTGTGTGTGTGTGTGTGTGTGTGTGTGCGTGTAAGTTTTGTATATTTTCAAGTAAAATGTATGCATACATTTTTTTGTTGGAATGAATGTCAAGAAAACACACACATAACGACAGGTGGCGAACGTGGTCTCTCGCTCTCGCTCTAGCGCGCGCGCGAGTCATCCGGATTTTCTGTCACGAGAAGTCACGAGACCCCACCCCGACGTCAACTTTCCGCCTCGTGTATTATGAGTTGTTATTATTACCGTTTTTTTTTTAACGGGGGAGATATCTTTAGGCGCGGAACAGATTGCTGATTATCATGATTTTTTTTTTCAAAAGAAAATATTTCTTCACCATATCTGAGCCTTAGGGTTATGTTTTATTACTACTTTTGGTTGTTACATATTTTTGAAATTATTATTAATATTTAAAAATGGCGGAGGTATGGTGCGGTGTTTTAAACGGGTTGCGGTAGATGCTAGACGGCGTGACACGTAGCGTCGGCGGGTGTAATCTGAAAAAAAACCAACCAAGATTTTTCTTTCATTAACACTCATACGCAGAATATGAACCAAGAAAAAGTGAGAATTGTTGAAAATCGATGACATGGTACACTTTGAAACGAAAAGATAACATTTTCCAAAAAAATAGCTGCATTATGGAATAAGTGTTTTTTCAATTTTCAAAAACATTTAGGGTGATGTTTCAGACAATACGGTTAGAAAGATTTATACGAAAAGGTTTATAACAAATAAAGGAAAATACCATGACACAGCCTAAAGTAGTAATAAAGCATACCGCAACTCTAAAAAGTGGCGAAGAAATCTTTGCTTTAAAAAAAAATCATGAAAATTTGTTCATCTCTTAAAGGCATTGCCCCCCTTAAATCAAATTTTTCGTGAGTGAACGCTGACACTATAGCGCGGAATTTGCCACTTCTTTATTCACTCGATGCTCGTAGAGGACGCACATTTTTTAATATCTCAATGGAATAGTCTTGCTGAATGTTGCAGAGCGTGGAAAATTAACGTTTCGAGGGGGGGGGGGGGGAATAAGTACGAGTATACAAATTTGTTTGGTTTTGGAAATTTTGGGTTTTGGAAGTGGAGTTTTTTTTTGAGCTTTACAAACGTGGAGTTGCGCGGGTTGAATTTTTAAAAAATAGAGTACGGGGTATTTTGAGACTGAATTTTGGCAAAAAAGGGTTTGTTTAAATTTTGAGGCAATATGCATTTCCCGCAAAGAAAGAGCTTTCACTTTTTTTTGTAGTTCAAAAAGATCGAAAACCGTTCTAAAGTGGCTAGCAAACTGCGATATGTATGAAAAATGTGTAAACGCATAATTGTTAATGTACACTGGTAAGCTCGCGACTACAGGTTTTGTCAGTACGATCCTATTGGTTCAATTGATCGAATATAGAAATAAAAACGAGCAATGAGTAAATCAACGAATCGGCACGAATAACGAAAACAAGTATTTATTTTTAATTGATTTTTATTATCCATATCAGTACATCGATATCAATAAGTTGACAGTTCTTGGAACTACTATTAAAAAAGCGTTATCTCGAAAAGAAAAAGGGCAATCTTAAAATTATTACTATTTTTTTCGTTAGTTTGTTTGGGTTCTTTTTAACAATGACTCTATATTTTTTCTGATTTCTAACCCAAACAAACGATGTTTAGAGAAAGGAGCAATTATTAATTTTAAAAAGAACAACCTATACTGTTTATTTTTAAAACATTATTTCAATGATTATTTTGAAAGGCGTTCTTCTTTCTTAAAAAAGGACAATTTAAAGGTAGTTGGTGTTGTTTTTCAATAATTACTCTTTTTTTTTGAAGATTTGCTTGTTTGGTTTAACTAATCAGGCAAAAAAGAGAAATTGTAAAACGAACCATCTTGGGAAAAAAAATCATGTCGGGCCGATGGGATATGCAATCTGCCCACGTAATTATGAAAAAATCATTTTTCTGCCTCGATAAATTTCGGACTTGCCCCGCACCACATTCGTATTGACGCTTTTGTAGACAATTATCTCGCTTTCCTTTTCCTGTTCGTCTTTTTTTATTTCCGTTCTTTTTTGGCCATCCGTGTCCTAACAACAGAATCTAGCGTACTTTTTTACCTTTTTCTTTTCAAGCGTCTCGTCCACGAGAAGCAGTCACTGCCTATTTCGTCCAGTGCTGAATGAACGCGAGAGTTACGCCTCTCGCTCGGTCTTTTTTTCCAACCACCGATGACGACAGACTAGTCATTAAGATAGTCCCGTCGTAAGCCTCTATTTTTGTCTATATGTATACGCACATTTATTCATATATATACATTCAATTCAACCCAACGTGGATACACGAATACATTCACCAAGTACGATCTTTTTTTTATCGTAATAATAATAAAAAGTTCACCGTTAATTTCTTTCTTCGCGCTGAAATTAACAACAAAATGAATTAGTTCAGTCGTAATGTTTTTCGAATTGTCAATTAATCATTGTTCTTCACGATATACAGGGTGTCCCTTTTATCTCTGCCACCCGAATTATTTCGGTAATTATCGACGCCACAAAAAAATGTCCTAGACAAAAGTTGTACGGTGTGAAGGAGGACATCAAAGGCGAGCATTTTTTTTATTTATTTCGCCGGAGGTGCTGACGCAAAGTGAAGGTCACTTCCACTTTTTAAAATGGAATGGTACATTTATTCTCAAACCTCTTGTGGAGCACCTCAAGCCGCATAAAAAACATTAGGGGGTCAAAGTCGTTCAAGGTCATTTCGAAGACCTATTAAAATGAAATACAAATCTAAATATCTCGGATCACTACCAAATATATGGTAGTGATCCGAGATATTTAGATATGTATCATCGATACTGACCTTAAATGACCTTCAACGACTTTGACCCCCTAATGTTGTTATGCGTCTTGAGGTGCTCCACAAGATGGTTGAAAAAAAATGTACCATTCCATTAAAAAAGTGGAGTCGACATTCACTGTGCGTCAGCGCCTCCACCGAAATAAAAAAAAATGGTCACATTTGATGGCCCCTTTCACACCGTACAACTTTTGTCTGGATTTTTTTTTTATGACGGGGATAATTACCTCGTTATTTCGAGTGACAGAGATAAGAGGGACACCCTGTATATTTAATAAGAAATAATTTATTTCCATATTTATTATTTATTACCTGATTGTTATTATTGTTAACAATAATTGGGTCATTAATAATTGCATAATAATATCATTAATAATAACAGTAATCATTCAGTGAATTGTTAACCCTTTGCACTCGAGGACGTTTTCGCTCGGATAGAAAGTGGCGAGCGAGAATCATCTCTCGAGTGCAAAGAATTAATAATAATAATAATTATCATTATTATGATTAGTTCAGCCATTTTCGACGCGTTATTTATTTAGTTTTTCGAAATAACGATCGTAATACAATAAAAACGAATATGAATAATAATGACAACGACAACAACAACACCAATAATAATAAATCGTCAAAACTATTTTAAAAAAAGAAAAAACAACCAAAAATAAATGCATTCATTCTTTTTTTGCATTGTTGATTAAGATTTTTTAAAACTAATATTCATTTATTAACAAATAATTTGTCGAATATATATTATTTGCCCATTTAATAATAATAAAATGAGTAGTGGAATACGGTGGAGTATGTAATAAGGAGGAAGACCCCGTACAATGGAGTCTACGATAATAATAAAATGAAAATACAATATAAAATAGAATAATTAATCCAAACAAATCAATAAAATGGGAAGTACCAATTTACCCAAAGTACTAAGTAATAGCAGGAACAATAAACAAACAAAACAATAACCATAACAATAAAGAAACAAAATAAAGAAATTATGATTTAATAATGCGAAAAGGTTCAGTCTTTATTATTACTATTGTATGGATGTACAATGTGTGTGTGTGTGTGTGTGTGTGTGTGTGTGTGTGTGTGTGTGTGTGTGTGTGTGTGTGTGTGTCCTAGTGTGTGCACTTGCACACATGCAATAACGTTTTAAACAATAACGATAATCGCATCCGTCCCACTCCCGGACAATATTCGCCAATCGCAAAATGCACCCGGAAGTCACCGAAATTACCCACTTTCAGTGCACGCATCTCGGCTAAACCGGATGCAAAAATGTCCCGTGACAATGATCAACGAAAAATGTTATTCCCGCAACAGCTGCGATTTTATAAAATTCATAGCGTAGGAAAATATTGTCATAAGGTTTGTTAATAAAAAAATGAAAAACTACGTTTGCAACGCGTGAGCGGCTGCGAAAATTACGAAGCCTTGTTCGCAACGGTAATTTGTCCCTCGGTTTTTTCGCACGATGTCGTTTCGCGACTCCCATTGTTTTCAGCGTTAACGAGGGAACATTGTGAGGCAACGTTATTACAATTGCAAACAAAAATTAAAATTAAACGAATCATTGGGAAATAATATTTAAAAATAGAACTAAAAAAGAAAACACGAAGGAATAACAATTTTAAAATAGAATAAAAACGGAATCGAAGAATAATTATTCAAAAATGCAAATTAAATAAACAATCTGTGAAGAAAATGATATAGAAAAACAAATATTTCAAAAAAGCAAGTAAAACAAATTCTTCTCGATATGAAATTATTTTGTCGAGTTCTTTGAAATAGGAATACCGATTGAAAGAAACGTTTGGCTGGGTTCGTTTCGGTACGCATAGTTGACCTAGAATTATTATTCCGAAATTTGGGCCACGTTATTCATATTTTTTTTCTACTCTCAATCTCCGTTCATAACGAATTAAAATTCCCCTCTTATTGATTTTTTTTCTTTTTCTTTTGAACACCTGTGTACACTTTTGGGCGCACATTTTTCTTATTCTTCTTTTTATCTTTTAATTTCAATGCATAATTTATCGTAAGCTCTGTTACAATCATATTTACCGTAAAAATAGTAACACTCGGTAGGAAAAATAAAACAAGAATAACACTTGGAATAAAATGGTATACAATAGAAATATGAAAACATTTAAACAAAATTTATTTTGAATTGAAAGAAACATTCGCAGCGTCGAGAGCCTTGAAGTGTAGGTGGGACGAAACTGGAAAGAGGTAGCATTATCGCAGTTATCCTTGACCTACAAACCAATCAAAGGAATCGTTTGACTGATTTCTATACAGCTTCGAAGGCCTATGTATACAATAATAGCAACAACAACAATAATAATAAACCATCGAAGCAAAATAAAATAAAAAACAAGTGTATCGATAATACTTTTTGCGTTACTCGAAAATTTGAGACACATTTGCGAGTGTCCAAAAATGAAGACGCAACTCAATCAAGAGGTGGTAAAGAAACTCGAACAATGCTTGGAAAAAAACCGGGGGATAGAAATAGACCGTAAAATCGAGGCGCAACAGCAAAAGTAACCGGCAAAACAACTATGTGACTACATCAGGCAATTCGAGAAACTAGAATATTAAAGGGGGAGAATACCTTTAGGCGAGGAAAAAATTGCTGATTTTCATGATTTTTTTTTAAACGAAAGATTTCTTCACCATTTTTGAGACTTAGGGTAAGTTTTGTTACAACTTTTGGCTGTTAAATGGTATTTTTTTTTAATTAATTTTTAGAAATGGCGAAAATATGGCACTGGCTTCTAAACAGGTTGGGGCGGATGTTATTAGACGTCGTGACACGTAGCGTCGGCGGGATTAATCTATAGTAAATCGTAGTTCACTTTTAGTTATCATTTTGAATCATAATTTATTATTATTATTTTTTTACTTTTAATTGAATCGTTATTTATTTTTATTCATCATCATTATTATTATATAAACTTTTCAAAAATTATTTCTAAGCTATAGCGTGTATATTTATAAACACACATAAAAAGTGCATAAAGTTTCCGTCCAAATTTATTGTTATCATCGTTTTTTACGAAGCTTTAGTAAAATTGATCTCATGCGGATCTGTTTGGAAAGTAAAAAGCGCCCCTCGTAACCCCGGGTCGAGTGGTACGTGTACAGGCGCCCGCTTCGGATTATATTCGAAGCTCCCTGCGCGCTGCCCGATACAACGTAATATCGCCGTAATCGGATTTCCTCTCTCGCTGGACCCGATTCGTCCACGCGATATCATATTCCATTAAATTCATGGATGCTCATAGTTCCGTGAAATTTTGTTTACAAGCATGGCAAGATATTGAATCGTTTGACATTAGGGGGAAGTCCGGTAACGTCGGACGGCACCTAGCGTTGGACACTCGTACTATTTCGGCAAGTCGTAACGTTTTACCAAAGTTTGATTTAAGTTTTTAAGTAGGATAAGGTGGTATAGGAGTATGCGGGCGATAAGAGTACGCAGTTAAGCTACTGACGAAACGGTTTCAAAAATCCAAAGTAAAACAAACCGGAGTGGCCAGGTAAGTTTGAAGTTTTGGTTGCAGTTTCTTATTTATTTTTGACATTTTCGAAGCATTTCAAGTACGAAAAACAATTTACTTTTTTCAAAAGGAACTATTAATTCCGTACACCGGTTTACTAAGGTCATTGTTCAAAATGAAAGTAATTTCGCATCTCATCAATAAATGGCAGTATCAGTCATGTTTGTTTAAAATGTGCAGTTCAGATAACACTACGCAGTGCTTAGGCGTATAGGAGTACGCGCGTATACGACTGTTGGTAAACTTTTTTTTATATGTATATAAAGTATACAAAAAAGTATATATTTTTAAAAAGAACGCCAAGTAATAAAAAAATCCCTCCGAAAACATTATCGCTTGTTTTACCATATTAAAAATTCTGACTAATCTCAAAATATTTTTTATTTTATTTAAACAATGGTTTTATTATATTTATCAATTTAAATGTACAAAAACAGTAAAATTAGTGAAACAGTGAAAATTGTAATAAACTGTTCGCCATTGCTGTCAAAGTTTTCGTAAATTAAAATCAGTGCGATATGCCTTTGGTGTTAAGCAGTTTAAATCATCTATTTAACAACACTTCTCCGAAAATCTATATCGTTCTGCTGATTATACTGCTGATGATGATATACATTTTTCATTGTCCCCGAACGAATTCTTAGATCGCAGTACCCAAAGATTAAATATGTTTGTCTAATCTTTCGAATTAATATTTCTATCAGTCGGATGCCTCTGAGAATTTGATCCCTAATTAAGGCCATGTGCCACACACCAGAAAAATTCGACGCGGCCTCCCGTCACGGCGGCAGCGCACAGCTCGCAGTTTTTAGCTAAGATTCGCCGCTTATTACCACCGGATGGGCACAGCGCTCGTTTTCTATAGGGCCTCCACGTCTCGCGCTATGTCGAAGAGTCGAGTCCCAATAGGCGACGATTGGCGCGCGCGTGTATTCACTACGCCGGCCGCGTGCAGAAAGAAGTAACCTTCTAGCGGGCGGTTCAGTCGTAGAGAAAACACACGCTATATATATGTGTGTGTATCGAACGATACCCACATCTAAATTTAGCGACCATAGCGTGCGCTCGCTCTGCAAAAGAGCGGTGAAACATTGTTGCATTGAACATTGTATGGACGTATGGGCTCCAATCGATTTCATTGTTCGACGACGGTCATCGGAGGAATTCTGATAACGGTCGTACTTTCTAGCAAACGGGATTGCTAGAAACTCGGCCTGTGGATGGCTCGTGACATTTTAATGTACATGAAGTTTGCATCGTTGCTATCCAACGGTTTAATTTTTTTTTCGATTTTGTTTGGTTGGTCCCGGTGGCCGTAAATATTTTTTATTCATTTTACCATATTTTTTTAGCAACTAGAGCCGAACTGACCAAGAAAAAATAGGAAATTAAAATCGAAAAAAAAAATGAAACCGCTGGATAGCAACGATGCAAACTTCATGTACATGACATTTTACCACCCTTGTTTAATTAATTTAAACAAATAAGCTCAAGCACGATTAATATTTTCGGTGCAGCTTATTGTCGATGAATTCGATTTCGGCCAAATTCTCGAGCGAGCGAGATCGCCCGAGACTCACTTTGCGAAAGAGTGGTAAAACTTTACAAGCAATGCTTGTTTGAACAAACACGTTTGTCATTTTTCTCTCTGCCGAGATTTATCTTCGGCAGCTTCTCCGCGGGTCGAATTCTCTAGCAATAGAGATCGCTAGTCTCGCTCTATAGAAGAGCGGTGGGAATTTGCGACCATGAATTCTTTAAACAAATGGGCTCGAATCGATTTTTTTTTTTCGACAATGCTCATCGGTGGAAATTTCGTTACGGTTGAACTTTCTGGCAAACGTGGTTTGCTAGAGACTCGTCTTTCCATCGTTTTTTAGTTAATTCAAACACATAAACTCGAGCACTATTTGTAATCTTATCGTCGACGAATTCGATCTTGGCCAAAATCTGGAATCAACTAGATTGTTCAAGACTCACTCTACAAAAGAGTGGTAACATTTTACAATGCTCATTGTTTAAACAAATGCGTTCGGCATTTTTATCTCTGCCAGGGTTCATTTTTGGCAGGTTCTTCGAGGATCAAGTTCTCGATCAATGAAGGTCGCTAGTCTCGCTCTATGGAGGGGCGGTAAATATTTGCGCTCGCGAATTGTTTAAACAAATGGCCTCGAATCGATTTCTTTTGTCGACGACGGTCATCGGTGGAAAGTTCGTTACGGTTGAACTTTCTAGCAAAAGGGGCTTTCTAGAGGCTCCGCTTGTGGAAGGATGCTGGCATTTTCCCATTCTTTTTTAGATAATTTCAACAAATAAGCTTGAGCACTATTTGTAATCTCGATGCCGCTTATTGTCGACAAATTCGAGACGAACTTGAGACTCCCTCTACAAAGGAGTTCTAAAATTTTACAATGCTCATTGTTTAAACAAATGCGTTTGGCATTTTTCTCTCTGCCATGGCTTATCTTCGGCAGGTTGTCTGCGGTTGACTAAATTCGCGAGCGAATGACATCAACCGAGTCTCACCCTGCGAAAGAGTGGTAACAATTTATAATTACTGCTAAAAAAAATACATTTAGCATTTTTTCTCTCTGCCGGGATTTATTTTCGGCCAACGATCGAATTTTCCAGCAATGGCGATCGCAGGACTCTCGCGCTACAGAAGAGCGGTGAAATTTTACGACCGCGAATTGTTTAAGAGAGGACACCTCTGTAAAAATTCCGAAAAATCGTTTTTTTGGAGAGATTTTCAAAAAATCCTTTGAACCTTAAAAATCATGATGCATATTCGTTTATAGCTTAAAAACAGTCTTAAAGTGGTTTTCGAGCTATTTTTTAGGGGAGTCTCCGAACGCTGAAAAGCGTTTTCGGCGATGCTATGCCGGTAGGTGCAGTTCTCAATTCTTGTAAGCCTATTATCTTTGGGGACAAAGTCACGGACTAAAAATAGTTTTATTTTCTATCAACAGGTGGCATTAGATTACGAAAAAAACTTCGTCAGCTGTAGCGTCTATGAAAGCGTGGACTCCAAACACGTTTTCTTCAAAAGCATGTTTATGAAATCGGGACGCAGCAGAACTCGAACTATTTTCGTCCAAACTACGTGAAGTTTTAACTGTAGTTCCTTAGATTGCTGTAACAGTAAAGTATTATCGCTTTTCTCGATTGATTGCAAATTGTGCAATATAGAATATATCACTTTTTATGTAAAAATTATGGTCGAAAGAAACGAACTTTTTTTTCAAACTCGTCTCTATTTTTTTCATTATTTTTAATTCCCCCCCCCCCCCCGTACTTGACTGCTAGAACTAATATAACTTACGAAAATGTTTCACTCTTAGTTTCAGGATTAAATTTACGACAGTTCTACCTCGTGTCGCGGAGAGGGTATGAGGTTGAAGTTTGCATCGTTGGAATGCATCGAAAATCAATATTTCTGAATTCCTTTAATTTATTTTGGCATTCTTTGCTTACAAAAATCCTCCAACCATTTTTTAAGATATTTATTTAGCGATTTACAATATAAATCTGCAAAAAAGATCTATATCGATAAAAATATGGAAAATAAAATGTAAAACAGAGCTTTTGTTGCGTTCCAATGATGCAAGCTTGAACACCATGAAAAGGGTTGGCTGAAAACCAGTAGTGCTATGGCGACTCATGCACTGCCATTTTCTATTCTTTTGACAAATACATTTTTTTACATACTTCAATATATACCTCATAAAGCCTAAAAGTTCTTTTGACCATGTATTTTATTCCTTACTTTGAAACAAATGCCAAAGAAAATGGTCGAAAATGGGCAGTTACAGTGGTGTCCTCCTTCCTTGACACACTGGGTCATTGTGACCCAGCCGAATTCGAAATAGAATGCTCACTGTCCCAAAATTGAAAGTTTTCAATAATTTTTTACAATTCAATTTTAGACTTTCCGAGTTGCTCAAGACTTGCCCTGTGGAAGAGTGGTGACATTTTAGCATCATTTTTGATAAATTTAAACAAATCCTCGAACACGTTTTTTATACACATATTGTCCACCGCTCGCCTCACGAAAGCGTGCGCACCGTGCTGATGCACCAGTATCGGGCAACGGAGAAGAAACTCTGTTCATCGCCGATCACGACGCTCCTCGAGCCATAGAGAACATATTTTCCCAAGAGCTTCAGCAGGACACATCCTCTGTTGCACTCCTCGCTACCGACACAATCGAGAATAATGTCAATGCCCTCCGGGGACATTTTCCTGACTTCATTGCTGCAATCGCTTCCACGCTCGAGGAGATTATCAATCGTGCCGGGCGACTTGAGCTCCTCGTATTTCGATTTGCTGAAAACACCAAAGATCGTGACGTCGTCGACCGTCTTTGGCAATAGACTGTCTGGCCCACACCACCGCCGGTACTGTGAATCAGAAGAGTCTTGCCGGCATAATACACGCAAGCTCGAACAGTAGTATGTAAACGACGGTGTAATTCACGGTGATAGTTGCCGCATCCAAGTACCTCATTCCGGCTGGTAGAGCAAAGACGGAGGTAGCCGGAACCGCGATGAGGTCCGACCAGGCTTTGTGATCGGAAAGAGCGACGACTCGGTCGCCCACTTTGAAGTTTTCGACTCCCTCGCCAACGGCCTCGATATGACCAGCGCGCTCGTAGTCCATGATGAACGGAGTTTTCGGTAGAGAATCGATGGCTCCCTCCCGTGTAGAAATTTGAGTCGGGAAAAAGTACTGCCCCTGCTGCCTTCCCTAGAAAATATCAGGCTCTGGTCGTGCCTTCCACCCTGGAATAGGTTCGCAATGTAACGGGTCTAAGGCTAGGTCCCGATCCGCTGTTCCCGTTCTGAGGAATGGATCAGGAACGGGCCGGAGAACAAGCGGTAAATGACCAGGAAAGTTGAAGGGAATAGATCGAGAAATTACCAGGAACAAACGCGGAAATAAAAAACGACGTTTCAGCGTTTTTGGAATCCTTGAGGAGGTAAAATCGGGAACTTTTATCCTCGTACGATGGTACCTTGCTTACGCGAAGTGCTACCCGGCCAGAACATTGATATTTCCCAACATGGCGACAAGGTGTTCAAAAACCACGAGTTACCTGCTTTACTTTTTTGACTCAAAATAATTTGGTTATTCTTTATGCTCAAATCATTAGGTATCGTAATCCCGGTATTTATGATAAACATTGTTATCCTCGTCGAGTATTATTGATGAAACGAATGCTTTTAATGATGAAAGAATTACAACAGATGTATTAGTTTCATCCCAATCAATTATAAATATATTTGATGAGGTGAAAAGCAAAGTAGCTTTTCTTTAGATCTTAAAAACAGGTTCCACTTTTCTGAAAATGGCAATGGTCTGGCCGGGTAGACATGACGTGAAGATGTACTTGCTCGCAATGTATCCCGGCCAGAAGATTGTAATTTCCAAACATAGAGAGTAAGCCGTAAAAAAACAATTTTGCGATCTTCCCGGTTTGTTCCATGGGAGGGCCCGGGCAGGTACATCAGACAAGGCAAGTCTGGTCAGGGCCGGACACAAAGTAGGGAATGCCCGGTCACATTTCTGCACAGGCTGTCGTGTCAAAAGATCCTGGAAGTTAAGGCCCCATGCTTTGACCCGGATGAGAACTTTGCCCTCGGCGAGTAGGGGCTTAGGTTTTCTCAGCGCCGTTATACCCTTGATACCCCCGAAGCCGTTTAGTATTACAGCATGCATGTACCTTGACTTTCGGTGTATTTCTTTGTTGGGATTTTTCGTCGGCGGTGCGCCAGCGTCCTGAGGCGTTGCCCTCGGCCACCGGGCTCGTTTCGTTCCTCAGCAAAAACTCACGAAAGCGGGTTGGAAAAAAACTCTGCTCTATCACACACTATTACACATTGCATGAAATATATTCCGCCAGTGAGGAAACAGATAAACCAAATTTTCGCGACGGTAGATAATATTTTGAGGTTCGTTAGTATATTTTTGCTACGTTTATGTAAAAAATTCAAAACGACTTTTCTCCGCCATTTATACATGAAAACAGGTAAAACAAAACTTAACATGGGTGCTTTTTCACTGTCGAGAGCATGCTTTTCGCCAAATTACCGAAAATGTGATGCAATGGTTAATAACTCACAACTTTTTTCATGGTAACCACAAACTGTACATTTTTTCGAAATTATGGAAAATGACAAGAACCATGCTCTCGGAGCAAGCGTCCTGCTTGCACACAACAATTTTCATTTCAATTGGTGGTTCCGTTTGGGAGAATGCTTATTTCAATATTTCGAAGTGGTCGGAGGCTTGTGGCACATGGCCTTAATAACTTTTAACCTTACACACTAAGAATTTATCTTTGCCTATGTTCAAAGTGAGCAAAATTATTATCCGTGATTTCTTGATACCTAAACGTACTTCTTCCGTGCCGTCGAGCACGCAAATTCGGCATCTCCTGGTGAGTCTGATTCCTGACACTGTGCAAGGTGAGTCTGTGTCCCGACAATTGTGCAAGAACACAAGTCCTTGCACAATTTTCGACCTCTGTCCAGGGTTTTCTTGCTGGCCAGGTAGATAGGGTATATGCGACCGACCTGTACGGGGCATTATAAGTGGAATTAATGCGGCGAAGCAAATGCATTCATATCCGTAGCCTTTGAATCGACATATGTCAGATGGTAAGAGCAAATTCCTTAATTGAAGGCATGAGTAACTAACAAGGAAACGTTGCGAGGTCGATGTCTCCGATTTCGATGAAATTTGGCATGCTTGTAGAATGGGTACACGTATTTTTTTTATATCGGCGGAACCTAATTTTTAAGGGTGGAAACGTACCCTCGAAAATTGGGTTGTTTTTCGTCGTTAACATTTTAACGGTACGAGATATGAAAAATTTTCAAATTGCAACTGTTTATTTTTTCGTGTACTATACATTGAAGATGAGAACGATGCAGATAGCAACAAATTTCATATTGTTTATTGCAAAAATGCATTTTTTAAATCGTATCTCCGAGAATTTTTTATCGATTGGGATGTAAATTTGCATACATGTAGAGAATAGAAAAGTGCGGACAAGGATTTTTTCTTTTTGATGAATGATGAGTACAGCAACCAATGGCGTGTTCTTTATTGCAATAATTCGTGAATTACTGGTGAAAAATCACTCTTCAGTTATCCACTAAAATGGGCACAGGCAAGGCTCGCAATGACGGCCTGACTTCGTTCTTCGGGAAGCAACTGGATTACAGATGTTATACTTACAAAGAAATTCTCCCCCGACACGGACTGCCTTTGTAGATTGCAACATAATCGGAAAAATGTTCTCACGCTTACTTATTTAGGACACGTTTCAACTCTGTTTTTTATGGATTATACTTATTACAATAATGATAGTCATGATAAAAGTGTTTGAAAAAAAGAGATTTCTTACACCACGCACAAGTGATAATAGCTGCTTTGTCGCATATATTGCATGTCGGTACGTTTTGTGAAAAGCAAAATTCTATCGGATGTTCGAAGTTCGGTGGTCTTTTTACTTCGTAACCGCTTCTTTTGTACCACGCATATCCGAAAAGGTTTGTAAACCTTGGAGAAGAAAACTGGTTGTGTGTAGGAGATTGTAACTTATAAAAAATATTGTCTCTCAAATGCAGATTGACGTCGTAATTGTATAATATTACTGTGTCAGAAAAGTGTTTGACAAAGGTTTTCCATACACGGAAGCCATAAACATCAAGGGGCTGTATCATTCCAGTTGTACCTGCAGAAATTACTAATTATCATATGAACTAAATGTCTACAGAACTAATGAAACTGGTGCAATATATTTACCTGCTGGAATGGTTAAAACTCCATTTCTTTAAATGCAGTTGGACATTGACCGCTCCAAGATTCCCGAAGTATTACCGATTTTGGACCCGTATTGGGAATACATACTTCTTGGACCCAACGTTTGAAATGATTAGTCGTCAATTTTCCAGATTTCGAAGCCAATAAAAATATATTTTCGGCTCTGAACATAGTTTGTTTCACTCGAGGATCAAATTTGCCAGTAGGTTCGTGTAAAACGATTAACATAGGTGCCAAAAGCTTGCCACTTGTAGAAATCAATGTCTGTATAGTATAACTGTGTGTTGTTGATGTTTTCGATTGCACTACTGTCTCAACGGATCTCTGCCCTTCTTTCGCCAATATGCGGCCTGTATGTAGCTCTAAATTGAACCCACTCTGATCAGAATTAAATGTGTTTTCAGCCCCAACGTTGGTTATGTTGACTTTCACTATTTCTATAAATTCGATAGCTTTGTTTTGAAGTGTGTCAGCGTTTAATAATTGTTGTTTTGTCACATATTTAGTAATCTTCCGTGACACAATTCCATGTTGGTTTTCGAATGTCCTTAGCCAGGATGCTTGGGAATTTACGGCTGGCATTTCTACAATTTCTCGTGCACGTAAGGCCCATTGGCAAAGATTTATATCATGGATAGGCAGCCTTTTGTCCAATGCATCATTAAAATTGTTAAACGTATAGTGAGGTATTTTCGTTAACTTTTCTTTGTAAGTGCCACCCTTATTTATACTATGAGCCCACCGGCGTAACTGCGGCTTTGATTTCACCGTTTTGAATTTGGTTTGAACATATGATAACTTTCTATTCCCATTTGCCCCGGATCTCCAGTAATCTACAGCTCTTGTCTTGTATTCGTAACTCAATTTTTCTATATCTTGGGTACATACATTTTCATCAATTTTTTTATCTAGGTATCGTTGTTGGTGCCAATCTCCTCATTGTCATCTTCTATTGCGGCTGCTTCATGAATTTCATTTGGTGAAAGAAAATCCAAACCGGTTTCGACTTCCATTTTCATAGGTTGATCCATCGCTTCAATGATCATGTTTTGTAGATCTGTACTGAACTGTTTTTCCTGTTCGGTGGTTGGAGTGCGAGGCAAATTCATAGCACTTATCGCGATGGATAGAAGTTGAATAACATTCACCGGATTAACGTACATTTTTATTCGTATTTGGCACTCAAAATGTATGACTGGCTTCTCCGTCGTAACTGCAGCAATAATGATGGTTGGTGAATTTATATGACCTGAAACCTAATTGATAAGTACACACGAAAAAAATAACGACGACGCATGCTACTACCAGAACTGCTATTAATCTTCAATAAGGCGATTTCAAGGTTATCATGGGGTAGCCGCTTTTTGCAACGTAGTCGCTCTTTGCGAATATTATTTTTTTCGTTCATTGGTTCTGCTATTTGTGAAATTAAAGTTAAAGATAAAGATTAAATTATGCTGCCTTATAAGCTGATAAAAATGTTTGCATGATTCTGTTCATGAGTTGCAGCAGCAACCCAAAAACACTGTAATCTCTGCCGATAATGCCATCGATACGGTGAGCGGAGTGGAATTTCTTCGTAAATATACAATTGTAATGCAGTTGCTTTCCGAAGCACGAAGTCAGTCCGTGATTGCGAGCCTTGCCTGTGCCCATATTAGTGGAAAACTGAAGAGTGATTTTTCTCAAGTAATTCACGAATTATTGCAATAAACAACACGTCATTTGTACTCATCATTATCATCACGAACGTCTAGTAGACGAAGAATACAATATTTTTTCCCTTCGAACTTTATTTTTATTCCGGCCCGTTCACGAGCTATAGACAACAAACGTTTTAAGGGTGCGTTGACCCCTTAAGAGTGTCGTTCCGCCAAAACGAGAAAATGTGTATCGACTATTTTGACTGATTGTACTTTCTTCGTAATCCATTTTTATTTCTACAAATTTTCGTCCATGCAGCACGGTAAGAACTTTGTACGTTTGCCTTCCGAGAGGGCGGCCGTTGGGGGGGGGGGGGGGGGCTGGAATGTTACAAATATGCTATTGCGTCATAACACGAACATATATTGACGTGAATTTAGACGGAAATGCCAAAAGGCTAGCTGATTATACGATGAGCTTGGCTAAAAAATCGACATGCAGTTTCAACCCCTTAATTGTGAGATATCGGAAAAAGAAAAAATCCGTATCCGCACTTTTCCATTCCCTACATGTAAGCGAATTTACATCCCAATCAATTAAAAATTCTCGGAGATGCGGTTGAAAAAATTGCATTTTTGCAATAAACAATATGAAATTTGTTACTATCTGTATCGGTCTCATCTCCAATGTATAGCACACGAAAAAATAAACATTGTTGCAATTTGAAGTTTTTTCATATCTCGTATACCGTTAAATCGTTATCGACGAATAACGAAAAACACATCAATTAGCGAGGGTGCGTTTCAACCCTTAAAAATCGGGTTCCGCCGATATAAAAAAATACGTGTCGTCTATTTTTACCCATTCTACCAGCATGCCAAAATTAATCGAAATCAGACACATCGACCTCGCAGCGTTTCCTTGTAAGAGAAATACGTACTTTACTTAATATGCTATTCAAGTTACTCTGTATGAATTAGGTACGTTTCTCTATTGCTACGATTCTGTGACATATTTTATGGGTGCCTCTTAGTACGCTTGTACATTAAAAGCTCGCAAGTCCACAGATTTGGCTTATGCTTAGCCTTTCTTATATGTTGTGCTTGAGGCGAAGCTAAGCGATAGTTTCAGCTGCTTCAGCTGATACCTACGGGTATAGATCTGTCGTAGCCTCTGAGTACAAAAAGTTAATCTTTTTTTTCCTTACCTGTGTTCGATATAAAAAAGTTCCGTACTTTTAGCGTTTTCTTCTCTCCGGTGCAGTGATTTATGTAGATGAGCTCAATGTTCTGCTTGCCACCCTATTCACAGTTTCGAAGCATTGTTTGATGTTAGAATTTACGACACGAAGAAGCTTTGTCAAATTAATTTTTCGCCCTGAAAAGGACCGTTTATTTGACGTATTCCTAAGATTGACTTTGGCCCGAAAAAGAGCCGTTCACTTTATACATCGCACTTTCGCTGCTTTTCACTCTACTATTCCACTGTCACGCTCTAACCATACTTGGAGGTTAGAGCCGGTAGAAGCCGTACACTTGAAGAACCCGACTGTTTTGACCCCAGCGCGCCATCGTTTGTTTTCGGCGGCGAATCGGGAAACGTTCCACTCCATAGCCTACGCGTACGCTGTGCGTAACGTTTTCGCAATGGACGTATATAGCAATGCTTACGATGCGACCGAATGACTATTCGATTGAGCAAACCGACGAGTCTGGAAGGGCAAGTGTGGAATAATTCTGTGGGAAAAAAGTCGCTCGAAAATTCGACCGAATATTATGAGATTTCAAGATTGAGTAGACAGATCGAAAAATGACCCAAACAAAATTGATAGAAAAAATCACATCACAATAGTAAAGCGTCATTAGATTTTCGATTCGTCGCCGCGTTTTCGCGTAATGTCGATTCAAAGTTGAAAAGTCGTCTGCTAAAGCCCATCTTACTAGATAAAGAGTCGCGGCTTGTTCGTCGTCCGCGACAGTGGTACTTACATTAAACTTTTTTTATTATTTAGCGTCAAGACACTGCCGCGTCTCTTGATATGTCTTTGTTTTAGCAAATATATATATTTTAGCAAATATATATATATATAGTGTGTTATATAGTAGTTATTTTTTTACAAGTGTACAAAATATACAAAGAAGTATACGAAGAATGAATATGGGAGGACTGGATCGAGTGTTTGAAGTGTAAAGCTTGGTGGCATGAACAATGCAACGCTCAAACAAATGTGGGCAACTTTATTTGCAATTTATGCGTCGATTGACGTTTGCGTACTTTTATCGACCCCCGTGCGTATTCATAAATGCCCGTATGTCTAAGAGTTTACAAATACCGTTTTGTAGTTTTTAGTTTGTTATTTTAAAAAAATTAACATTCCTAATTTTCACTCATAATTTAATTAAAATGCTAGATATTCTTTAAATAAAAAAAAAACTGATTCGTAATATGTATCTGTTTGTTTTTGTCATCGCTCTGAAGCTTAGGTGCGTACTCCTCTACCATCTTACCCTATGTTTATGCAAAGGTTGCATTTTTGTTAATTTATTTTGGTTTTAAACTTCGTTAACGTAGTTATTTCATAAAAGAAGTTACATTTATTTTGTAATGCCCCGAAAAATTTCCAAGAGAACTATCAGAGAAAAATGCGGTGCGCTTCTGGGCCGGGATTCGAACCTGGGACCTTTCGATTGCCGGTCGACTGCTCCGACCACTGAGCTACGCCAGCCCGCTTATCCCATCTTTCTCGGATAGTCTCGATGTTCGTAACGCACCGTTACAATATATATATATATATATTTATATTTTCACGCCAATGTAACATAAATATATCACATTGGCGAAGTGCGGGTAGGGAGCTATGGGAAAGGGTTCAATTGGGAAGGGTAATACCTAAAAACCCGCAAGGGTATAAGATGAAACTAACGAAATCATTTTAATTGACTTGAAAAATAGAAGGAACGTTTAAAAATCGTGCTATATAATTTAGAAAATACATTTTTCAAAGTTGTTTTATATCTGCCAAGTATACCCTTTAAGGGTGTTTATACATAGCCCCCCCCTCACAGAATCCCCCTTTATATTACATTTTTGAAAGTACAATTTGTATATATGGGGCGTTCCATACCATTTCGAACGGTCAAAAAGTTGTCCGCTCTTAAAAAAATTGAAATTTTGTCAAATTATTTAATTATATGAAAAAAAAGTGTAAATTTTTTCAAAATTTTTGATCGCATTTTCACGAGTTTTTCAAAATTTCAAAAATTTCAAAATACCGTTATATCTCGTGAGCATTTAACAGAAAAATGTTTACGACAAAAAAGTTGCAATTTTACATGAACTTTGTGAAAAAAATTTGTTTTGAATTTTTCGAGTTTAAAAAATGCCCATTTTCACCAAAATTATACAAAAAAATTTTTTTTCGATCTTTATGTCACTTGATTTTTCTCAAAAAATTCCAGAAAATACTCTGAAGTGTGTACAGTAACAACTATTGTTTCCAGAGTGGCTCGATTCGTTATTCCAAAGCTGTGCTTTGTTTTTTTATTATTATGAGATATTTTTTTTAGACAAAACAATTATTATTAAAAATTATTCTCTCCCAAATTTTTCTCACATTTTTCAGGTAATAAACATCCATAACAGTAATAATTTTTTTGAGCTTAATCATAAATTATCGGTAAGGTATACAAAGTTCACCTTGTCATACAAACTAACGTTCGTCGTCCAACATGAAAATTGTGATACAAAGTATCGTTGACCGCCCAATATAAACATTGTCATACAAAGTAATGTGTGCGGTCAAATGCCTTGTACATCCTTCAGTTTGTCAACATTCCCCCTCCATGCCAAAATACTATCGGAGTTCTCAGTGTGTTTTGATTTTTTTACACTAGGTTGCACGGTGTGCGCCAAGCAGAGAAGTCATATGCTTCCGTTGAATTTTCTTGGTGGTTTCTCCAGTGCCTCGTTACAAGCTAATTGATGAGTAATTATTTTGATGATGGGATTAACCAATAATATGTCCATATTGCACGACGACGTAACTTTGCATCACAATTTTCCATATTGCACGACGACGTTACTTCGAATCACAATTTTCATGTTGGACGACGAACGTTACTTTGTATGGCAAGGTTAACTTTGTATACCTTATCGATAATTTATGATTAAGCTCAAAAAAATTATCACTGTTATGGATGTTTATTACCTGAAAAATGTGAGAAAAATTTGGAAGAGAATAATTTCTAATAATAATTGATTTGTCTAAATAAAAATATCTCATAATAATAAACCAAAGCACAGCTTTGGAACAACGAATCGAGCCACTCTGAAAAAATAGGTGTTACTGTACACACTTCAGAGTATTTTCTGGAATTTTTTGAGAAAAATCAAAAGTGATATACCAACCGAAAAAAAAAAATATTTTTGTATAATTTTGGTAAAAATGGGCATTTTTTAAACTCGCAAAATTAAGAACAAAATTTTTTCACAAAGTTTATGTAAAATTGCAACTTTTTGTCTTTAACATTTTTCTGTTAAATCAAATGCTCACAAGATATAACGGTATTTTGAAAATTTTGAAATTCAGAAAAACTCGAGATAATGCGATCCAAAAATTTTGAAAAAATTTACACTGTTTTTTTCATATAATTAAATCATTTGAGAAAATTTCAATTTTTTTGAGAGTGGGCAACTTTTTGACCGTTCGAAATGGTATGGAACGCCCCATATACACTGCCGCTCAAAAGTTTGGATACATCAGTCGATATTGCTTGCCGCACTAAAAGTTAGATAGCTTCGTCAAAATATAGAGAGTCAAATTTAACGAATGGCATTTCGAGCGAAACAAACTCAGTTGTGTTTTGGTTTTTCGAAATATTTTTTATGATTTTTTTTTCGACCCGGTACTCACTTTTGAACATGTCTTTTTTTCGGCTTTTGTCGACCATCGGGAATTGGGCGCATAACTTATGGAACATTTTTTTGTTATTTTTATCCATTATAAACTTGAAAGCGGTAGCAGAAGCTTTATTTTCGTTTTTTTTTTAAGTTTCGTACGATTTTTTTTTGCAAAGTTATTTAATTTTTGGTTAAAAAAGACAAATTTTTGGAAAATGCAACGTAACTCAAGAACCATAGGGTTTAAGAGGACATGTCGAAGACGTAAGAAGTTGCGTAATTTTAAACCGGATCGCCTGGAATTGTTTCAAAAATTTTATTTGGGTTTTTTGTTTACTATTTTAGCTCGAAACTCTGATAAGTAGGATGTTTTAACTCGAAAAGTATGGCGTTTAGGACAAAATATCAGGAGGAGAAACTTTTTAAATTATCGATTGTAAATTCTCTTGAATTTGTTGAGAATTTTTTTAGAAAATTTTTTGGCCCACCTCGGAGAGAATCGTCTACACAATTGATTGGCGTGTCTCGAAAACTATTGAGTTAGAGACAAAATATTAAGAAGGAAAAATGTTGCAGTGTTTCAATGTGTTGCAATCGGCTTAACCGCGTGTTTGCGGAAGTGTGACCCGAAAAAAGAGGCGCAAAATGGAACTATCATTGATGCGAATAACAATGCGTAATTCACACCCGATCTCTCGTGTATCAGTTTTTCAGGTTTTCATTTTCCATTAATATTTTTTTGCGAAATAATTCTAAATATCGTATTGTCGTGTTATTATTATCACTCATACTCCATATTCTCTCGTACCAATATTTACTTGCTTGGATAATACATTTTATAAAATCTGTAACTGCATTCAATAATAATAAATTATAATATTTATCAGACAATGTATTGTATTTATTGCTGCACACTACCATGTATATTAACAAAATACGGACATAATGTAGTATTGGTCGAAACTCGGGGCATTAGCGAATCACCTTGGGCCAACGTCGGGTCCGTTTTAATACCAACGCTGGCACAATATTGGCGGAAACTCGGGGGGGGGGCTTGGCACGAGCGTCGGGACCAACGCTGGTATGATATTGGCTGTTACTTGAACCAACCTTGGCAGTAGTATTGGGACACATATGCCAGGGAATGGCCATCCATGGAGTAGAGGTGGCGCAGTACTGTGCCAGTGTCGAACTAGTTGTAATTTTTTTCATGGGTTCCCTTTGTACTCCTTCGCACATCACATGTACTCTATGCTTTCATCCTCGTTTCCGCATGTTCTGTAGGCCCAGTTCTTTTTTTTTCCTTTTCTGCCAACATTTTCGCATCTTAACCTTGCCAATTCCTCTTTGATTCTTCCCACAGTCTTATATACAGGTGTTGAAACCCCGGTCGTATTTCATAAGCGGCGAGTGGGCCGTCTATTGTCCAGGCTTTTCTTTCTTATCGCCGCCACCGTGTGTCGTTGTGATCGGAAGGACATGATGAGACTAACCTAAACCGATCATAACATGGCATACATTAGCTTCTACCGCTGTACTCAACGAAGTGCCGTTGTTATCATTATTATAAAAATCCTCAATTCCACTCAATCAATAAAAATAAAATGAATAACATAAATAATATTTTAATTTACAAGTCAAGTAGATAATTCCACTTACAAAAATGCATTGACATAATGAAATAAAAAAGAAGTATTCGATTATAAATTGGCCATACCGAAGTTTTCATTTAAAATGCTATATTGATATCGAGAAAGAAACAAAAAGTATCTTGTGATTCGATCCACAACTTTCCGTTTCCGAGTGCAAGCGGAACCATTCAGCTCAACTATACTACCGTAATGCAATAAAATATGAATCACTTTTATCATGGTCACTTGAGTTCTGCAGATGGTTAATAAAGGTTTGGGATTTTTTTTAGCAGGTATGTATTTAGTTGTTCATTTTTGCTGCAAATACATGCTTTTGCAATTTACTTTTCGTGTACCGGATATTTCTTACGAGAAAGAATGTAGAACATGTAAACCGAAAAATTGCAGTCTGAAGCGCATGCGCTGTGTGCAAGACAGAGAGAGACTGCTGTTTCTTTCGCACACGATATTGCTGTCTCCTTCGCACAGGCGACCCCCTTTCCTATACGCACCACGCGCCCGAAAATTGAAGCAAAAACTAGACGCTCAGCGAGCCTTCCCTCACTACCGTCGTTTCAAAACTTGTATATAAGACCGTGATTCTTCCTCATATCTCGTGACGTTTCCAGTAACTTTCCTTTTCCGGCCCGACTTTGATCAGGGAGTAGAATGGGCACAAGGTCGATCTGTTCGCTTTTATCAAGTCACCCGGTCTGTCTTAGTCTTTTTTTACGTGTACATCATGCTCCAACCGTGCGTTAATCATTTTTGTCACCCCTCTTCCATATTAAGTTTAAAGCTCGACCATCCCCTACATCCTGCAAGCCCTGTGCTAGGTCCTTCCCCCATTTTGACGTGTTTCCATTCCTGATGCCTCTTACTTCATCTTTTGAGTAGATTTTCGGCCATCTTCCTTAATTCCTTAATTCCTACGATGTCAACTAGATATACATTCCTGCCTTTTTTTATTCCGCGATCTCTATGCTTCTTCTTCCTGTTTCCAGTTTCCATAAATAGTCGGGGGCGTTTTTTCATAATCCCGTAGTCATTTTCACAAATCGTCCTTGCCGTATTGCTATTTCCTTTCGTCTTTTCCATCCCCGTATTTCAACCCCGAATAGTGCGCCCGCTTTTACCGGCGAGTCCATACTTTTCAACCTATGCTTCAGTTCGTTCATCCGTGCTAGTTTCGTTACCCCCATGCTGTTTGTCGCCTCTTGTGCTTTCCTGTCTGACTTTTTAGATGTTTGCCATAGGTATTCCGTGAGGAGAACCAAAAGTCCAGGTATTACAGTTTTTTTACTACTTCTGTTTCCTTTTCTAGCAGGGTCCACTGCTCATTCCCGATTCGTCTTCCCCCGTTTCGGAATATCACTTCCTTTTTTTCGGTGTTCCCATCCAGTTTCGATCACTTTACGATTTTTTCCAATGTTCGGAGCATATTTATCAGTTCCATCGCGTCTTCGGCCATCATTGTGATATCGTCTGCATATTATAACAGGAACATTTTTGTTCCTCCAATTATTGTTCTCCCCTCGTTTCTATTTTTCAGATCCACGTCCATAGCATCGATTGATATATTAAACAAAGAGTGTCTCAGAATGTTCTGACATTCTAATTTATTAATAAGACGGATTATTTATTTAAAAAGTAGGAATATTTTTTATTTTTATATAAGGTACAAACATGGAGGTTATGTGTGGAATACAATATCCGATTAATGACCGCCTCGTCCCTGTTTGCAAACTATCATTCTTTTGACGATATTTCCAATAACATTTTGGCACAATGGTGAACTAATTTCATTAATGGTGCGTACAATTGCTTCCTCGAGCTCCGGAATGGTCTGCGGCTCATCGGCATACACTTTTTCTTTCAGAAAACCCCAAATATAGAAGTCCAATAGCGTCAAATTGCACGATGTTGGTGGCTAACTCACATCGCCGCGGCGTGAGGTAACACAACCATGACACTTCGTCTGCAATAACTGCATTGTTTCGCCCGCAGTGTGGCAGGCCACTGCTTTTCGCGGTCAGAATTGGGCCACTAACCTCAAATTTTGTGATTGAATTCACCACAGTGTTTCGAGATGTTGCGTTATGATGACCAAAAAACATGCGGACTTGTCGAACCGTTTCTGCAATATTTTCACAAATTTTTGTAATGAATTTTCACATTTTCCATGCGTTGCTCGATCGTGTAATTCTTCAGGACTAAACCTAAATACTTCCTGATGCCAGTTGTCAAAGATTAGAACTCTATGTTCGCCACACAAAAAATGGCACACAATTTAACAATTGTCAGGTCATTTTGAGACACCCTTTAGTATTGGGCTAATTGGACATCCCTGCCTGACCCCTTTAGTTGTTTTAAACGTCTCTGTCACCTGTTATTATGTCACTCTGCACCTGTTATTACGCCATTTGTTGTTTTCTTGTATATGCCCCTATCATTTTGTACATTTCCCCCTAATTCTTTTCCCCCATAGTTTTTGCAATAAGCACTTTCTGTCCACCGTGTCGAAAGCTGCGCTGAAGTCAATGAACGCAACATATAATTTTCCTTTTCTTTGTTTGATTTGGTTGTTGATTACGAGTTTAGAACGAAAATATTATCCCTTCTTCTGACCCCCCTCCTACCCGCCCTAAACCCTGCTTGGCTTCTTTTAATTATGTCCGCTTTTTCTATCCATCCATTCAGTCTTCGCGCCATTATGCTCGTCAGTATTTTATAGCCTATGCCCAGCCTTGGCATGGGCCGTCTGTAGTTCGCTGTCGCTCCTTCGTCTTCCGCCTTAGATATCGGGAAAACCCTAGCTAGTTCCCAGCCTTGTATCAAATCACCGCTTTCCCAAATTGTGTTCAGGATTTACAAAAGGTCTGTAATGCTGTCCCTTGGCAGTCCCTTGAACATTTCCATTATCAGTCCATCCTCTCCTGGTGCCTTTTTGTTCTTTAATTTCTTTATCGCTTCCAGGAGTTCTTCCTCCCTTATTTCCGCGCCCAGCCCCACAGCTCCATCGAGTTGTTTTGCTCTCCCACCTTTTCCCTCTTCTCGCTCACATCCCCATTTTTCTCTTCCCCCTTTTTCCCTTCTTCGGCTTCTAGTAGCTTCCTAAAGTGCTCTAGCCACTCTTGTTTACCAATATTTTTCCCTGTCCTCGCACGCTTGGGTCTGAATGTTCCTATCGCTTCTCACCAGTCTCGCAAATTTGCACTATTATTAACTTGTCTCCATCTCACCTCAATCCATTTCTTTCTTTTATGATCGCACTTCCCCTTCATCTTTTTCGTTTCTACCTTCAGCTTTATTCTAGCCACCTCTTTTCTGCTTTCAGGTATTCTTTTAATCCTTTCCATACTTACTTTCTTTTTTGTGCTTTGCATTCAGCCTCGAATCATACGCTCCATCTTCTTTCGCTCTTTATTGTCTTAATCATTCCTGCTTTTCCGGTGGCTTTCCGCATCGCTTCCCTCATTCCATTCCACCTTACGCCCTTCCTTCTCCCCTGTTTCCTTCCTCTCCCAAATTTTCTGTATTTCTTGACATGTATGTCACCTGTCCCAGTTCCAAGCAATCTTTCCCCTTATTACAGCCCTTACTTTGCCCTCCGTCTTTTTTTGCTTCTCGCTCTTCCCTCATCACTAGACTAACCGGCAGATGTTCCAATTTTACCCTTCGTATTACTTCCGTTCTTTCTACTGGTCTCTCTCCCTCGTCTTCCAATAGTATCACCAAGTCTAGGACCGAACTACCTCCCGCCCCGACATATGTTAGCTTACCTTCCTCATCCCCCTTTATTCTTCCATTTAATATTTGTATCCCCAGGTTTTCGCACAATTGAAGCACTTTTTTGCCCTCCGCATTTAAGGCCTTATATACACTAGTAGCGGGCGAAGGGACGTGATTCTCTGGATTTTTTTCGACGAGACAATAAATGTTTATTGAAAAACTGTGAACAACATCGATTAGTACATATTTTCTTGTACTTGTACAATTTTTTTTTATTCTAAAATATTCCAAAATAGCGGAACTCCAGCTGTCTTCCAAGAGCGCCTTCTTTTGAGCATCAGTTGCGGTGGACATGATAATTCGAGACCGGTTCATCTGAAATCGGATTTTGAAAAAGATTTCATTAGTATAGTGCATTGGCTTGGGCCTGGACGAAGGATTTGTAAAAAATTTGATTAAAAAAAATTACGATAATTTCAACAAAAAAATCCTTTTTTGAAGTGCTAAATTTTCGGTTTTTTCGTTACAACATTTTTGTTCAACAAACTTCAAAATCCTTCGTCCAGGCCCTAGCTATTATCATAATAAATAAGTGGTATGAATTTGGTATGGGTCGGAATAATAGTTTTTTTTTTTTAGTAATCATGACCACCGCAAAGGTGTTTCTCAAAAAAGACGATTCTGAGATAATTGCGTTAAAGATTCAAGTATGTTACTTTTAAAGTTCATTTATTCATATTAACATGGAGTCGTCGATTCCAGGGCCATACAGTAATCCTTCTGCATCCTCTGCAGCCTGTAAAACATTGATTTGATACTGCCTACGAACCATTCTTTCTTCTCTTGTGGCTGCTTGCGCTTGCTGCTCGGCAAGCGTAACACGCGACTCGTCCTCTTGACTCATGTGTGCGTGGGCGTTTCAGCCACAAAGCACTTCGAGAGTTTCTGAAATCTTCAGTATAGAGATGATGCTTTCATTAAATAAACAAACAGATGCATATGCTGCGATTCCAACTGGTACTACTCCGCCGGGAAGATGCTTTGGTGTAATTTTCCGAATTAGTTGATTTAAACTTTTGTTATTATTTTGTGTAAATCCACCAACGCATCTTTCTAAGAGTTCTTTCTTTGACAAATCTTCGTAAATTGGCTTGATAGCTTTCAAAACATCGGCAGGAAGAGCAGTGTAAGTGTGTTTGAATCAATGTACATGAAGTTTGCATCGTTGCTATCCAACGGTTTCATTTTTTTTCTTTCGATTTTGTTTGGTTGGTCCCGGTGGCCGTAAATATTTTTTATTCATTTTACCATATTTTTTTAGCAACTAGAGCCGAACTGACCAAGAAAAAATAGGAAATTACAAAATCGAAAAAAAAAAATGAAACCGTTGGATAGCAACGATGCAAACTTCATGTACATTTTGAATCATGTTATTTCAGCCTTATTATCTTTGGGCATAATGAAAGTATGTAGCCCAAATTTCATTTTCCATTTTTCAGCAGATCCAGTATTTCTGCGAATTGCCCAACCGTAGTATAGACTGTTAACTTGTCAATAATTTTTCCTGTTAACTTTCCCTTTCCCCGAGACCTTTACTTTGTTTTTTGCATTCGTGCAAGCGTCTGCCTATTCGCTTTTGAACATGCCCAATACATTCTTTTTTTACGACGTAATCGAACAATTTTATAAGAGCACTGTCTTATAAAATTGATTCTGAGACAAGAGTCTGAGAATCGCCGTCACCAATGTTCGTTCGAGGGGCGCGGGGGCCAGGCGGCTGCGCACTGGACGGCCGTGCGATTGAAATACCTATAACTGCGAATCTAATGCCCCGATCTCTATGAAAATTGGTGAGAATATTCTTGAGATATTGTACTTAAGGAATATGCAATCAAGAAAATGTCCATTTTACCGACCATCACAAGTGTATATAAGGCCTTAATACCTTATCCTGCGATTTTCTTTCCACCCATTTTTGTGCCGCTTCCTCACATTCTACTACTCCATGCTTCGTTCCGATTCTTGCATTTACGTCGCCTATTACTAGTACCCCTGCCCATTCCGTTAGCCCCCGCTCGACACACTCGTTCTATGGATTCTCGGTCTTATTGAGTCCGACGTTGTTATATGTGGTAACAATCCATTGCTCCTTTTCATCCACCCCTCCCCTCATTTTTAATATCAGTCCGCCGGTCGGTCGGCTCAGATTTGTCCTTTCCTCCGCCTCTTCATTTTCTCTTTCGTATTTTTTTTTCTCCCTGAGCTCCGCGATTGTTCGTCGTATCCCTGTTCGGCTCCTGTCGTCTTCTCGCTTATCTTTGTTCCGCTTCCTCTGCTATATCGGCCACTATTGCTTCCAGGTTTTGACATTGCCTTTTTTGTTCCATCGCCTCCTCGTAGTTGGTTCTCCGTTCGTACATTTTCCCTGCCCACCATTCCTTGAGGCGCAGTTCCTCATCTTCTATTAACGGAGACTTTGTCCTTGAAAGCAGCGGGAGATGTTAGCGGCTCAACATGAGCAGCTAGAAGAAGAGAAGGGATGCCTCTATGGACCAGGCATTGCCGATTACCGGTAATTATAAACACATTTGTGTAAACACATTACAAAACTTTAAACGCGTTTTTCTCGAAAACACGTTTTTAAAAATGGCTGGCATTCTCCTGACCGCTGTAATTAACATATCGACCTGAAATTTGGAGAGCATGCTCAGAAAAAATGTCTTCACGGAATGACGGATCGTTTTTTCGATAGATACATTTTTGCATTTATTATTTATCTTTTTATGCGAAAAAAACGCGAAAATTCGATTTTTTTTAATTGCCGCCATTTTCCGAAATTTGTACTAAACGAAAAACCCATCCGTCATTCCATGACCAAAGGGTCACAGATTGATAATATGCTTTGAATTTGTGTTTCAGATCACCAAAGAGGCAGTGATGTCAGCCGTTTACTTCCCGCGATTTGAGGACCTGTTTTCGCGGAGCTGCAACGGCCGCCATTTGGGTTAAAAAAAAAAATTTAACGTTCTGTATATCATGAATAAAAGCAAGAAAAAAACCGCACTCAAAAAGCTCTACTCGTTTCCTTAAAAAAAAATAAAATGTAAACACCTGAAATATGGCACTCCAAGGACAAAGTCTCCCTTAAATTTTTGAATGTCTTCTCTGTGCCGCCTTCTCCTTCCAGACGGTAACTTTCCCCCCTCTTGTCGGCCATCCATTCGCTTTGCTCATCTTCTTCCCCCCTCTCTATTGCTCGCGCGCACTGCGCCAAGATACAGGGGGATTATTGCCGGTCTCAAGTGAGACTTCTTACTTCTCGTACTTTCATCTCACGTGAATGTTGTCACTCTATTACGGATCAGTTGGGTGACATGTGAGATCACTAGGAACCTCCGGCTAGTGATCTCACGTTTTCACGATGCCGTAGAAGGGGTTACCAGCACACCAGTCGAATCCAGCCCAAAACAAAGCACGTCTGCATCAACGAAGACATCAGCGTTTATCCGGATAAACAGCAAGAGAAAATAGAATATAAATTCGCAACTTAAACGGTACAGGAAAACAAACAAAAATGTTAAAGGTTTTATGAAAAAAAACACAAAGACAGAACACAAGACAGATTGCGGTACAGCAGTTTAAATAAGAAATACTAGTATTTTCAATCATATTAAAATATAAAGGGATTTTTATAAAATAGTGGTAGAATTATTGTTTATTTCTAATAAATCGAACTATTATATAATATATATTCGGGACAATATGTGGGTCCCAATTTTCACCTCTTTAAACTCGGCCGGGAGCGAACCACAGAAAAAAGCTGAAGAATGACAAAAGCACAATCATCATCAAATTATTCATTGTTATCGAATAATAATACTGTGTGCGGTATAAACTTTAAGTTGCCAATAATTATTAAGTATGGGCGACGACCCAGTGCCGCCTCTGAATAAACTATTTTGTAATAACCCGTTAGATTATACAGTTTTTGATGTGTCGTCGCTGCTTTAGAAAGAGGCTCACGCATGCGCACTGCGCTTTTCGATACGAAATTTCGTGCCGAGTAAACTCGCGTGAATAATCTCGCATTTTCACTAGGTGAAAAGAACCGTAATAAGAGGAGCTGCTCACTTTTGTCATTTTCACGTAAACGGAGAACCGTAATAATTCCCCCAGGAAGCCCCACTCGGCCTTTCAACTCGTCTCCAAAATGGTAACGAGTTAGGATGGTGCTGGGGTGGTCCGGAGCCCTATGTATGGACACAAAACATGGGTCCGATGTAAGACAGATCATAGCTGATGTACCTAACTTTCATTCATATTTAAGTGTCAAAGTTATGATAAAATATAAGACCAAGTGATACGGTGATTGTTACGCGTACGGAACAGATGAAGCGGTACGGTATATTATTCGTAACATCTATAACAAAAAAAACTTATTCCTATCCAGACTTTCAGTGAACAAGAAGGTTTCTTTTGTCACCAATCATAGAATGAGTTACTCTATGAGCGATGAAGTTTTCATCCGGAATATTAAGCATGCTTAAACAAAAGACTCTCCTTTTCTCGCTTTTGAAAGGGTTTTCCTTCAAGTCGTCATGTGGTAATTATGGAGCCTAGATCGGCGGAAATTTTGACGTTTGCTGTCACGCTCGGTCTGTCGTGAGGCTAGAAACTTATCAGATCCCGTTCACCTCGGCGATCAATATATTACTGTATATAGGGCTCCGCGGCACCGCAGTGCCATTACTGTTCGTCACATTTTCGGATACGTTTTTTCCAGTGTCTTTGCATTGGATTTTAGTCCTCTGGTATCTAGGCTCCTTGCTTGTGCGGCCGGCTCGACCCCGCTGTTTCCTTCTAGCTGCCCCACTCCCCGGGTCCGCCCCACTCTCGTGCTTCGATGGCTTCGGTTTGCCCCTGTAGCTGGGGATTGCGTCACCCTACCTCTTGCCTTTTTGTTTTGTTATTACGAGGATCTTCTTTAGTCCTCCTACACCTTTTCCCTCGTATAGCACATTTTTCGGACGCCCTCTTTTTCGTGTGACCTCCGCATCTTCTGATTCCACGTCGATTCCGTCTGCATGGTTCTCTGCGTCTTGATCTCTGTTGTCCAGATCACTGCTTTCCTTACCGACACTTCCTACTTTAGCCACCTGGGATCCTCTGCTGGCTTCCATGTTTTCCTCTATTTCCGCCACCCAGAACTCCGCGTCCTAACCTTCTTTGACTCACTTTTTGTCTCCCGATTGAATATGTTTCCTTATCACCTTCCGATGTTTACCAACACATGTATGAAAAATCCGCGCTCTCTTAACGCATAATTCTACTCTCGTTCGGGCTCTCTCGTCTACTCACACTTTATACACGAGAATGGAGAGTCGTCAAATAGAATGAAGAGAGAGGGAGATAGAAATTGAAAATCGTTGAGAGACGACGACGTTCGTCGGGAGTAAAAGCTACGCTGGCATGTTTAAAAAAAAATTTCCTTCCTCATTCAATCGATATTTCGGGCCGTTATAGTGGATTGACTCTCTCTCTCTCTCTCTGTCTGTCTCTCCCTCTCTCTCTCTCTCTCTCTCTCTCGCTCTTTTCTCCGGCTCCCTTTTGCTCGCTCTTCCGTTGTCGTTGCATGATGAGGAACTACCCTACATCGTGTGCGCTACGCGAGTGCCCTCGCGAGAGAGGCGAGACCGGAAAAGGGCGTTACTATACGGGGAAATGAAAACGTTTTGAATACGCTTTACGTTTCGAACTTTTTTGTAAGCAGCGCGCTATACAATGCAAAGATTGTGTCGCTTTTAACAATAAATGTGTACTAGGGCATATTTTGTTGTGAGAACTCCATTCAAGTATAAATATATTGTATGATAAATATCAATGTATATAAATATAAAAAACGACTCTGGTGGATGGGCGGTCAGGGTTTGGATGTGGTGGTACATCGAGTTAAGCAGTATCGCCCATGGCCAATACTCGGAGAGGTGACCGCTTAGCTGTACACCGGCTGGCGCATACCTAGCGAGCGGAAGGCCAAAACTTTCTGACCACCTTGAGTGTAAATACTTGAGTCAAAGTATGTGCACCAGAGAAACAGAAGAATATTATGGGGCCGTCTATACCAGTACGGGTTGTCCACAGTTCCCCCGTACCGTCGCCAAATGCGGTATCAGGGAGACTGTAGGGAAGGAGTCCAATCTCCGTATTCTGGCGTATCCGTAAAAGTGTCCCGAAACAAGGTTCCGCATAAGCGGCGCTGCAGAAGCTAGCAATCAGGTGCTTGCGTTCTGCATGCATGTTTTGCGCAGGCGTTATCAGCTTTTTGTGTTGTTATTGGCTGTCACATAAGCTGACAATTCTAATTTTCTTAATCTTAATTCATTTTATAAATAAATCTCGTGTAGCTGTAGTAGTGCCTTAAGATGTTTCTACATTCAAGTCGTAGTGCAATTACCCACCGAATTACAAAAAAAACCTGAAAAATGCCATAACAATTTATATCCGACGTAAATATAAATCCATTCAAATTTGGTCGGGTGGACGAGATGTGCAAAGGATGAAGGAAATGTAAGCGACGGGACATGCGAGTGTAAATTGCAACCTCATATACCACTGCGTCAAGTGTGGTGCTTCACACGAACCCGAAAAATGCACTTTAATCGACTCATCAGACAAACAGCTCTTTCGCAGTGCAAATTGCAATAACCCAGATCACCCAGTGAACTATGAGTGATGCCTATACTACAAGTTCATATACGAACGCTCAAAAAGTGAGAAAGACATTAGACAACGACAACTCACCGAAAGAATTGAAGCGATACACACGAAAGTCACACCGGACATATCCTATGCATAAGTCATGGCACACCCGCAGCGACAGTAACAACACAGAGATTTGCTACGCAGTGCGAGCCTCTGTTTACAATCCAGCCCAAAGTCTGCCTACAGCCTAACTACTTCTAAGATATGTTTGTTTGTTACGTTAAATTTTATGCACAATATCCAAAACTGTATGGCACCGCGCGAGGCGCTGGTTTCGATTCGCGTCTCGTAAAGTTTTTTTTTTCAACTAAAACGATTTTAAAAAACGAAATTATTTGTTATGCCTTTTATTGGTAAATACATCCCCGTCCGATACTCTTTCAAAGTCGCCATCGTAAACAAACAATTTTAGTTCACGATGGGTGTTTTTTCGACAAGCGTCATCAATTAGCCGCCATAACAGTCAGGGAGTGATAGAGAAGGGTTCAATTGGGAAGGGTAATGCGTAACAACCCGCAGGGGTTGGAACTTAGAAATTAATTGAGACCCCAATAAATAAATAAAATGTAAATATAAAATAAATAAAGACATAAATAAAAATAAATATAAAATACAATAGTATATTGTATAGCTTATTCAAAATATATATTGCGATTAAAAGTACGAAGAAAATGTGAATTACGGAAATTAAAACGATGTGACGAGAATAGCTTATTATTACGTTTATCGCAATCTTTGGTTCAAGGTATACCCATTGAGGTTGCGCACACAATGATTATTTTTCACACAACGCGCATAGTTTACATTTAACAGCAATCATACAGCAATAATTACTATCACAGCGAAACGCCATATGTTTCAATTGATCGTATTTTTTTCTAATACAAATCGTGTATTTTTTTCTTCTTTTTCCTCTTCAGGCCCAGTCGGACGATGACGATGTGGCGGACGAAGTTTCCGTTCCCGTGGGCGGTCCGGATGATTTCATGACGGAGTTCTTCGCGGAGGTGAGCTAATTTATTTTTACCATATATGTAGGGGAAGGGGGGGGCTGTTAGCGACGAGCATTGGGGCCGAACACAGGTTACGTTACGCAATTTGGGGATGGGAGGGGATCCGGCAAAAAAATTGTATCGGGATGAAAAAAAAAGCATTTTAAAGCTCAAGTTTCTAGTTTTGAGATCTTTTAGCCAAAAAAAAATATCTCCGCAACCAATGATCGTGAAGGGAATCAAAAGGCACATTTTTAAACTTGAATGAATTTCCTACAAGACCCTTTCGTTGATTTCTGAGAAGGTTTTTTTCATCGTCAACATTAATTTGAATAAAGTACAAAAACCACTTTTTATGGTTTTTCAGTAAATGTACCCCTATTTCACAAATATTGATGAAAATACTAATGTTGCCAGGTTTTTTCCAGCGTAATGTACCCCAATAGCCCTGTAAATTTTCAATTTGATCCATCAAACCGTTTTTCCGGACCAATTGATCAACGTTTTACAAAACAATTAAAGGAACGAGTGTATTGTTCCTGAACACTGTAATCATTATCAAAATGAAAAGACCAATTTTCTTCGACTTTTCCAACAACTTTGAATCAGTTGCCTGTTAAATTCATGAAAAAAATTCGAACATTTTTTTAAAGAATTTTTTTTTCTAATTTGTTTTTTTTTTTCGATTCGGCCTTCGCGCACCATACTTTTACGAATCTTCAATTCCATTAATTAAAAGTTAATACCCCCAAGGGGGCATCATAATGTACGTAACGCCAAATCCCCCCACGTACCATGTAATTTACGTAACCCCTGGCCCGACCCCCCGTCCTCTATTCCATGACGTGACGGGTGCTTGAATAGCGACGGTTTGAACATATTTTTTCTATTTTCAAGACCCTTTTTTAATCCAAGTAGGGGGATTCTACGATAACCGTGGCGCCGCGATTTAATGACGGATTCTTGTGTATCTCGACGAGGCAAATCGAAAGTGACGAATACAATTTTTCGATATCGATATTAGTTTTCGAGATATTCGAAAATTTCGATTCGAAGTTTCGGAATTTTCCCTCCGCACACATTTTCAGGCGCACGCAATTACGACGCATTCCCCTAGCCCCCCCCCTCTACGCTGCCGTTCCGCTGTAGCGCGTACCTGATTGGCTATTTATTTTTATTCATAATTAATTATCTATGCGTCTGATCAAAAAATGACTAAGGACTTTTCGTTACAGAATTTCTTTTCCTATCAGATGCTAGAAGGGCGTACGTTACTTCTGGGACACCCTGTATATGTTTAGATGAATGCATATTTGGGACATACGTGTGTGTGTGTGGGTGTGCGCGCGCGCAAGTGTGTGTGTATGTGGGTGCGTGCGTGCGTGTGTTTGTGTGTGTGTAATTCAATGGATTTACTATATTATCTAAAAAAAAAATTATTTAAAAATTCGATATCTCGAAAACTAATATCGATATCGAAAAATTGTATTCTTCACTTTCGATTTGTCTCGTCGAGATACGCAAGAATCCATCATTAAATCGCGGCGCCACGGTTATCGTAGAACTGCCCCTAGCAGTCTGTAAAAATAGTCATTGCCAAAACTTAAAAAAATATGTACGCATAACCTTAGTCAATGCGGTTACAAAATTAAACAAAAAAAAATTCTGTTACTTTTTTGAGTATTCGCTGGAACAAGATCGAAAAAAGTTGTTTCGAGAGAAACGCGTTCAAAGTTTTCGGTCCGTTTCTCTTGATATAAAGTTATTTTTTTTTCTAGATTATTGATACTCACATTAAATAATCTAGGCTCGGGCGACATGACGGTTCCTAGATATTCATTATATTTCACAAACTAATAAGAGCCTGCACTTCATCTATTGAGAACGATGCCACGCTACCTGTTCAAAGTTTTACAAAACATCTAAAGTGTATCGCACCTAAACATCCTGTAATCGTCATCAAAATGAAAAGACCAATTTTCTTCGACTTTTTTCACAAATTTGCACTAGTTGCTTGTTAAATTCAAGAAAGTAAATCCAAAAAGGTCAACAATTTTATTTTATTTAATTTAAAAAATATTTCAGGAAACAATACTTACTCATCTTTGGAACAATTCGGCCTTTGCGCACCATAATTTCACTCATCTTTAATTGCATTAATTACAAGTTGATACCCCGAAGCTGCACTCACTAGTCGATTTGAGAACTTGGATGCGATCAACTCTCGACATTTTCTGCGAAGGTTATTAGGTTTACAAAAAACAAAATTGAAAAGAAGTTATGGTTTACAAAAACTTTTGATTCATTGGTTTTTTTCTACAAAAAAAAGATGAGTTTTGGAAAAAACTGTTTTTTGTTTTTAGGGAAATTTGGCGTTACGTAATTTGTGTTTTTTGATAACGTTCATAAATTTAGATAAGAACACCATCTTTTACTATTTTAGCGCTACCCAGAATGTACCACGAGGAGGTCTTTAACATCCCTAGTGTAAGTGTGCATGTGTGTGGGGGTGTGAGTTTGTTTGGGTTTGCTTCGGTTTGTTCGATAACCCGAAGAAATCCAAACTAACACAAACTCACACGCACACTTACACTTGGGTTTGCTTGATAACGGAAATGACGAACCGCAGAGATCTAATCCTTGTTAGGGTTTGTTTGTTTGGGTTCTCGAACAATCCCATACCAACTCACACCCACACTACACACTTACACTAGGGTTATTAAAGACTTGACCTCCTCGTGGTACGCATGGATAGCGATAAAATAGTAAAAAAATGGTGTTTTAACCTGCAAATTATGAACGTTATAAAAAAAATGCAACAAAAGCTGATACTTTTGGCCTGATACATTTTTTGGTAAAAAAAGTCATGTTCCCATTTTTTTAAACACGTTGGCCATCTTAACTTAGCTATTTGAATTTCGGACCAAAGGTGATATTTTCGTCCCCCTTTGAACCCTCAACACACATACACACGCGCGCGCGCACGCACACGATGATGAATAACAGTCGGTTCAACCATATATATATATATATATATATATATATATATATATATATATATATATATATGTGTGTGTGTGTGTGTGTGTGTGTGTGTGTGTGTGTGTGTGTGTGTGTGTGTGCGTGCGCGTGTGTGTGTGTGATTTTTAATCGTTTTTTTCTCGTAATTGATAAACTACGAACCAACAATTGCAAGTATTCTACGCCCTGTTCCCAATTTAGACGCATAGTACACATATTATACAACAATAATATAGTAATATAGTACAAATAGTTATGGAACCGTCTCCTCCGGTTTGGTCAGTAATCACCACTTCTAATTGACGGTAGCTCGTACCTGCCTAACGGCATGTAAATTTCGTGGTGAACTCTTTCAAGTCTCTCGACCCGCCCTTCGCTTCGTCGCCACCGGATGGCGCCATTGTTGTACGTTGCACTCGCGGATGCTCGACCCGCTGCTATTCGTGTTTGACGTTTCTCGTGGGACCGAGCGCCCTCTACCCGCGATGAATTTGCCTTGATGTGAAATTATCGTTACGTGACATTAACGCCCACTAGCGGGGTCGTAGCCTCCGGGGTCGAACATATACATATGTGTATATTGGTCTCGCGCTCTCTTGATCCTCGTCTCGGTGTTGAGTGCGAGAGCATGCTTTGATGCTACCCACACGCTGCTGTTGCACCTTCGCAAACGCACGCCTACGCGCACCTACGCGCGGGGCTCTTGTGTACCTTTGATTTTTATCGATCGCGGCGAATAAAAACTCGACACCAATGTTCTCTGACCCTATGTGCTTGTGTTTAGATTGGTTCTATGGAATATGAGAAATCGGGGATCAACCCCAATATTGATAAGAGTGTTTTTAACGATTTTCATCGATTAAAATTGCAAAAAAAGGAATTTTGTTCATGAACGCTGCTGAAACCTCTCAGATACTTGATCCATTGGCTGCAACATTTGAAAGACCGTTTGATAGCTGTCTTAGATTTTCGAGGATCACGCGAAAACCAAGCTTTTTCGAGCCGCTTCTGTGGCTAAAGTAATAAAGATAAAAAAGTACCGTCAAATACTTTTTTCTAGCAAATGTTATGCTCTACAATATTGATTCTATGCATTTTCGTTCTATATCTAACCGTTTTGATTCTGTACGCTGGTCATTGGTTATCTGTCATAACTTATCAACCCGTTAGGAGTTCAATCGATCCGAAAAAATCTTGAGACGTTCCGACTCGGAATTTCGTCCTAAATGTACTTTCTTATTATCGCGAAAGCTTCCTTGCTAAGCAAAAACGCGTATTTAAAGCCAACGAAAGGGGCAACACGTGGAAAGTTAGAAACACGTTTAAACACATTTGCAGGTAGCAAGTAGGTGGCGATATGTGCTAAGCTTTAGAAGCTTCGTCGCCGCGTTGAGGAGAAATTGGTGGGGAGCAGGGACAATACGATTTACGTTGGTGGGCAGTTAGTGGCTTTGCGAAATTTTCATAGCGTGACACGTGGATCCATCCTTTTAGCTGGACAATCCCGCACCATGTACGTCCCAACGTGGGCTGCAGTGACCGTAATTCGGTTTCTTTCACCGACATTTTCTACTCCATGTTCTTCCGCATTTCCGCTTTCATGACTGCTCTAAGATGAGTTTTATTTCCCGTCTTTATATTCTCGCGAACGAAGCCATTTCTCGAGTCCCACTTCGCTCGATGAAGTCGTCAAGTCTTGCGGTTAATGTCTATTGGATGGCCCATGAGGGAGCCGCGCGGGGCTTTGAACGTCAACGAAAATTTATATCGCCGGTGAAGTCATTGCTGAGACCCGAATTTCTCCGACAGCGCTGACGCACCCGTTCTCTCTCACGGTTTCAATTCAGGACTACGGTTTTAGTTGGCCCGCAGCTGATAAGAATGAGTGCTCAGCTGTGATGCAGTTATAATGACCGGTTTTTAGTCTTTTCCTCCGCCGTTAATCTTCGGTTGTGTTAGTTTTGTATAGTTGCCAAATCAGGGGTTTCGTCTAAATGTAGGGTTTTCGTCCCCGTGCCGGTTGAAGATGGGACAAAGTAATTTGGGGAATCTTTTAGAGGTTTTCGAATCATTCTAGGGATCCAGCGTGTGGGACATCTAGAGATACTGCTCTGTAGTACGCGCTCATATATGGCAAAGTTGTAGTTTTTAATCGAAACTTTGGTACGTTCAACGAACCACTCATTATGGACACTTGACATGTCGAGATACCTGAACTCATTTCTGGCCCGGCTCAATCTAAACGAAGCAGAATCCTATGGTTCGAAGTTGGCAACCGACTTTACAAAATGTAATTTTTTCTTGCATTCGTTTGTCCTCGGTTTGTATCCGATTGTACTACCGTTAATTTCGTTTGTGCCTTGAGGGGGAGAAAAGTATGGGGGTATGGAAAATGGGCCGTAACCCATTGAGAGTTACATTATTTTGATCGATGCGTACCCGTTCGTACCGTTGAACGTTTCAAATTGGAATCGGCGCGTAATTGACGGTAGCACGGTTAATTTAGTTTGCACCTTAAAGAAGACGAAAATAGAGGGTGTACATAAGTTTAAAAAATCGGCCCCGTACAGGTACAACGGACGAGGATGTAGGACGAGTACAATCGATGATTCAGCGGTACAAATGATATGATCGTCGGTACGAACGGGTACAAACGGTTGTTCTGTGGTAAAAACGGTATACTCGTCCGTACGTACGGGTACAAACGATTACTCGCCGGTACAAACGATATACTGGTCAGTACGAACGGGTACAAACGATTTAGCGCCGGTACAAACTATTTACTCGTTGGTACAAACGGGTACCAACGATTGCTCGGCGGTACAAACGATATACTCGTCGATACGAACGCGTACACACGATTGATCGGTGGTACAAACGATATACTCGTCGGTACGAACGAGTACAAACGATTATTCGGTACGGACGAGTATATTCCGTATACCACCGAGCAATCGTTTGTACCCGTTCGTCTGGACAAGTATATCGTTTGTACCCAGGAGCAATCGTTTGTGCTCGGTCGTACCAACGATTAAATCGTTCGTACCGGCATTTAAGGTTTGTACCCGTTTGTACTCATGAGTATATCGTTAGTACCACCGAGCAATCGTTTGGACCCGTTCGTATCGACGAATATATCGTTTGTACCACCGAGCTATCATTTGTACCCGTTCGTACCGACGAACATATCGTTTGTACTGCTGAGTCATCGGCTGTACTCGTCCTAGTAAGCTGTAATCGTTTGTACCTGTATGTTGTCGATTGTTTTTCTTATTTAAACCCTCTATTTTCGTCTTCTTTAAGGTGCAAACTTAATTAACCGTGTTACCGTCAATTACGATTAAAAACGGATGTCGAAAAGGAAATCAATTTTTTTTCAATTCGAAAAAAAAACTTTCAACGGTACAAACGGGTACAAATCATTCTTTTTGTAATCGCCTTCATAAGAACGATGTAGCTCTCAATCGGTTGCGGCCCATTTTTCTGTACCCCCATACATTCCTCCCCCTTAAGGTACAAACGAAATTAAAGGTCGTACAATTAGGTACAAACCGAATACAAACGAATGCAAGAAAAAAATTAATTTTGTAAAGTCGGTTGCCAACTTCACGTAGGTGTTCTTTGCGCCCATAATCCGCACCGCAAGGGCGAGAATCCGTTTGGGCTCGTGGTCCACACCTTGGCACGAGGACGGCTAGTGGAGGTTTTGGAAAGGGATAGAAAATACTGTTGTTGGAGAATGGGGTTGGCATGGTTTATATCCTTTCCTCTCCTGGTGGCGGCTTAATTGCGCTGCACCACTTCAAACGGCTTCAAAGCCCGCAAGCCGCGGAGCTGTAGATACACGCGGCGTCAATCGATGGAAGAACGTGCATAGAGAACAGGCTAGCAGTCGTTCAGATCCTCTGCTTTGCAAGTAAACGCTTCGTGGCACTTTGTGGTTACAGTCGAAACATTACGTCCGGCACCTTCAGCCATAGTTGCAGGCTATTTCGTAGGGTAAACACCGCAATTTCTGGCTTTTTTCCCAACTTGAGGGTGGTACGAGTCAGGGATGAGAAAAAGATGGTGGGGGTTGAATCTGATCGCATCTGCGATCATAAGTGAAAGCATCTTAGCTGGGCGCTCCTCCTAATACCCGTCTCTGCTTCCCGAGACTTGCAGGATTGGCTGCTACTCAATCCCTCCGCAATTCGGGCGGCTTTCCACTTTAGGAACCACTCAATCATGAATCCACCGTGGGGAAGCGCAAGTGGCATTCGACTAAAGTAGATCCCTTAGTGAACAGGATCGAATATGACATAGTTACTGTGGGTCAGAAGCCGAAAAATTGAGCTGAGTGCTGACGTTTGTAGCCATTTAGTGTTGGCTCCCAGAACCTGAGGACCTAGACACCCTAGCAATGCTTGATACCTCGGGCACATGTAGCTAAATATCGAGTGCGGAAATAAACAAATTCGAACTGCTCTCCTCCACCAATTTACCACGAACATGCCGCAGTTAAGCTCGCGGTTAGGAGTGGGTCAAGGACCAATGGAGCTTGCTTCTGCTTGCACAAAGATGGAAAAAATGGACCTGTTGTATGACATGTTACGGCTGGCGTGAATTGTCCGGTTTTAACGAAATTAAAAAAGTACTCCCCGCATTGGAGCCTCATGGTAGGACGGTCGGGTTGGCCATTACTGGAAGACTATATAATGACTATCACTTGGCAGGTATGCCACGCGCCCTGCTTTTACCATATCGCTGCTTGGGCCGTTGCCAATTCGTTACAAAATCTGGAGTGGGATTGTTTCAGCTTAACACGGGCTATAAAATCCTGGCCATTTTACTAAAGTGTCAGTTAGCCCGCCGATTGTCTTTCTTTGCCGTTATGGGATGGAAGAACAGGTGCAGCCTCCAACTCCTGAGGGAACATGCTTGTAGGGTGTTCCGAAGAAAAAGAAACTCGAGCGCGTGTTGTTTTGCTACGCTACCGTTACTGTATGTTATTGTATACGTGGCATAAGAGTTAGTTACGCATTGAGTGTGTGGTTAAGGGATCACCCATCTAAGTATTGGTTCTGGCCAATAATTTCACATTATCAACTCGAAGGAGTATAAGAATAGCGAGGGGTTGAGGCAGAGCACGCCGCTGTTCAGCGGACGGACATAACGAAATTATAGAGGTTCTCACTGTGCTACGGAACCCTAGAAAAGCTCACTTATCGCGGGTAACAATATAAGTCATATATTCGGAGCTAAATCGTGGGCCGAGCGTGCAAACCGCGGGTTAAACTGTGTTGAGGGGCGATTGACCGTGGGCAGCGTGCAAGCAACTGTATCTGTTTGTACATGTGTCTCCACAAGGTGAACAAAATCGATTTTCCCCACTGTCTGATGTTTCAGGCAGATTGTAGTTTTTTCTCTTCTTTTATCTCGTTCTCTCCGCCTCGTCCTCCGGTATCCGCGAGTGCCATGAAGCAAACGACTATCCTATCCTCGTATATATACATATACGCGACGTATACGAGATTCCAATCGTGCCTCAACCCATTTCGCGAAGAGAACTCTTCGTGAATGCCGGTGTTGATCTCGTACGAGTGAGTGCCGGTCGTATCACAGCGATTTGCCTACTCTATGTGGAATTAAAGCTGTTTCCTATTCTGGCGAACGAAGCCTTGATGGTACTCGCTCAGTATCATTCTTAGGTTATTTCTTCTTTCTTGTTGCAACGTCAGCATTTTATAGGTTTTTGGCTTTAGAATAGATTCAGACAGTGCCAGGTGACGCTGTAATGACAGCTTCAGGCTTGGAGCTCTACATTCTACCAATCTTGGCAGCATGTGCTGCTCCGTTATTCTACGGTTAGGTCAGAGTCTGAAATGGTTGTGGCAATGCTAGGGGTTGGCGTTTAGAATACAAGAGCGAGGATGGAGGGGTGTCGTCAGATTGTAGCCCGTATTGCTGATTAGTCCTAACTAATCCCATTAGATCCCAACTAATTAGATATTCTTGCTGTTACGCTAGATTTTTGCGTTCCGTTACTGTACGGACACTGTTAACAGCCCTGCAACTCCTAGTGAGTTCCAGAGCTGTTAGGATACTGTTCTGGAGCTGTTACTGGCCTGATTCCATTCTGTCCTGGTGGCTTTATTGTCTTGGCACGGTTATTGTCGCTGTGCTGTTATTTTACTCGGACTGCTGCTGTTACTGCACTGGCGATGTCAATCTTTCAGTAGTTATTATACTTTTGCTATTGCTATGCTGGTAAGAGCACTGATCCGGTGCGGTTATTATACCTTTTTTGGACGATTACGGTAATAATATTGCACGGACACTGCCGATAGCTCTGGAACTATTACTGATCCTGTTCTGGAGCTGCTACGGACCTGATGCCATTTTGTACTGGTGCCTTTATTGTCCTGGCACCGTTACTGTAGCGGTACGGTTACTTACCTCGGCCTGCTGCTGTTATTGCTTTGCCAATCTTACTGTACTGGTGTCGTTTCTATACTGTTAATTTCCCGGTAGTTATTCTGCAGATATTGCTATGCCGGTAGAATGACTGTAATGGAGCCATTCTGGTTGTTATACTATTACTGTAGTATGACTGTACTGTAGATGTATTGATACTATGCTTGGAATGTTATTATACGTCTACTACACCGTTGCAGGACGATTACTGTACTGTTGTTGTACTGTTACTACATCGTTGCTGTAATTTTACAGTAGTCTTACTCTCACTGAACTGTCACTGTATCAACGGTTGGCAGACAAAGCCGCGCTTAGCAGGCAAAGGGAGTGTATGACATGTTTGCTGTGCCGTTTTGAATTCCGAGATTTTGACCGAGTGCTTGGATTCATAAGGGTGCTTGGATTCATAAGGGATAAGGGGTAAGGCCACTGAAGCGGGGAAAAAATAAGTATATTTTGGGATTTTTTTGGCGGGACAATGGAATAAATCAAAATGCTGAAAAAGGTCCTTTATTGTGCATATCATAAACTGCATAAACTATTTTTTTCAAAGTAATATAAAACAAAATGGCGGATGCACAGTTTTTCTTCGATGAAGCCTTTTTTTCACAGGCGCGCGGCCGAACCAACGGCACCTGCAATTTTTAATTTACAGTGAATGAAATTTTGTTTTCTATTATACTCGTTAATAGCTACAGAAGTACGTAGGATTTTTTTTGATATATCGATTTTTGCAAAAACAGCGCGTTTTTTAAATAAAAGTTCAAAATTCTCAAAAATAAACATTATCGGAAAATTGTTTATAAAAAAAATTTGTAATACTAGGTGCGCAACTATGTTCCCCGGTTTTACACATGGATAGCGCTAGCGACACATGTAGTTGACATACAGGTCTGCAATTGGGTATCTTTATAGCTTGGACATTTGTTAAGAATACCCAGTCATAATATAAACAAATATTGCAACACAACGGCCTTTTTTTTAACCTCGAAAATGTCAAAGTTTGTGCCAAATAAACAGCATTTGCGCGAAGCATTGCTTTTCTGCTTCAACCTAAAAAAAACAGCAGCTGAAGCACGTCGGTTCCTTGAGGAGGCCTACGGCGAACATATACCATCAAAAAGAACGTGTGCCGATTGGTTCAAGCGGTTCAGAAGTGGCGATTTTGAGACTGGGACAAGGAGCGCTCGGGAAGACCGCAAACATTTGCGAACGCCGATCTGCAAGCGTTATTGGATGAAGATGACACTCAAACAGAAGATCAACTTGCCGAGGCATTAAATGTGATTCGGCAATGTGTTGCGAAACGTTTGCACGCCATGGGAAAAATTCGTAAGGAAGGAAAGTGGGTGCCGCATGAGTTGACTGAGAGACAAATGGAAAATCGAAGAGCCACTTCCGAAATTTTGCTTTTGCGGCAGAACAGAAAGAGTTTCCTGCATCGAATTGTTACTGGCGATGAAAAATGGATATATTTCGAGAATCCCAAATGCAGAAAATCGTGGCTTTCACTTGGCGAAGCGTCAACATTGACGGGACGGCCAAATCGCTTCGGAAAAAAGACAATGCTCTGCATTTGGTGGGACCAAAAAGGAATCGTGTACTATGAGCTGCTGAAACCGGGCGAAACTGTCAATGGGCATCGCTACCGACAACGACTAATCAATTTGAACCACGCATTGCTCAAAAAACGGCCAGAATGGGACACGAGACACGAACGTGCGATATTGCAGCACGACAACGCTCCGTGCCATCGCAGTTCCATCGTCCAGGATACCATAGAAACACTGAAATGGGATCTGCTACCGCACCTGCCGTATTTGCCAGAGCTGGCCCCTTCAGACTATCACTTGTTCCGCTCGATGGCGCATGGCTTGGGTGGGCTACACTTGGCCAATTACGATGCAGTACAAAATTGGTTGGACAAATGGTTTCAGTCCAAAGACGCGTCTTTTTGTCGCCGCGGTATTTATGTATTGCTAGAGAGATGGCAAAAATGTGTGAATACCGAGGGACAATACTTCGAATGAACCATTTTTTGTATTCGTCTTGAAATGTTCGATTTTTTATTGGTCAAAGAAACCCGGAAACTTAGCAGCGGATCTAGATCGAGAAAATACTACGTACTTCTATGCAGAATGTAATTGTGAATATACAGTTAAAATTTCAAGTCAATCGGTCAAGATTTGTTCTAGTTATGAGTCCTGAAAAATGGAGTTTCGACAAAAACGCGGTTAAAGTTTTCGGTACGGATTGCATCGGACTGAGAGGGGCTGCGCCAAAATTCAGACTAGAAGTATTTAGACATTTTTCCCACTTTAATCCTTTGAATATGTCATTTTTAAGATATTAAGGCATCTTTTAAGAAATAAATCCGATTTTTTGAATTTTCTACAGTGGCCTTACCTCTTAAGTTACTTTCAGCGAATCCTTGACATTATTTTTAACAGGCAACTCGGCGAGTGTCCCGCGCAGCATGTTAATTTTTTGGTTCAAATTGAGTGGTTTCTTTTATTATGTTGAATTTGCGATACGAGTTTTTTGTGAAAAGGGAAAGCGGAGCGGAAATATGAATCGCTTTTAATCGTCGTTCATCGTATGAGGCAGCGTTATCCGGTCGGTAAAAGCAAAACGAGGTCGAGAGATGTCTTATATTTCTTTATTTCGCTCGACTCGAAATGGATGTACGACAACGGATCATACCGCAAGGGTCCGAATTTCTCCGTGCTCGTCTGCTTCTGCATGCTATTCGATTTTTCACGAGTGAAGCTGGTAATCGACCAGACGGCGCCGGTTACTCGAGCTTTCGAAGGCCTGCGCAAGAGCGTCTTTTTTCCCCTCCGTTTCTTTCCTCAAGGCACTCTCGACGCACACGTGTCACCATTGCACGTATCTCATAGCTCGAGCACCGAGAGAATGCGAATTGCTTATTTCGAGGTTGCATTCAAGCGTGGACCTAACCTTGCACAGAATTCGAGCCAAGTTTCCTTGGATGTTTTTGCTATGCAATTTCCGATGCTACCGTTACTCGGTTTGTTATCAACAACGTCTCCAGTTGCCATCTTCTCCACACAATGGCATCTGTTCGCAATATGGTTAATACTCAATGTTATCGCCACTACATAGCTTTTTCTAGTTTATGGTTGCTTTGTGATACAATAAATTCGCTGAACGAAATCTTACCCGATGAAGACTATTGAATGGATGCTGTCGGAACTGAGAATTGTCGGTATTGCGCAGCGGCTTAATATGTCTGCTGGACATGATCTTTTTGCAGCGTTCGATTTCAAACTGCTATCATTTTTTAATGCCGCAAGACCGATAACTCTCTTCACCTCCAGTTAGTTTTCGTGATTGATCATTCCCTGATACGATGTGATCGCGACCACGATAATGATGATCATCAGAGGATTTGCAGTCCCAATATTGCTTTCCTTTCTTCCATTACTTCCAGGTTCAATGCCTCTCTCATTCTGCGCGCGCACACACACACACACACACACACACACACACACACAAAAGCTGAACTAGAATGACTGTTTACGAGAAGGGATCCCATTGGTTCTCTCGGATAAGAGAGGCAGCGAGTGGGTGATGGGAAAAAAGAAAGCCAGAAGGTGGAAGAGAGTTGGTTCAACTACGAGCTACGTGGGTAACGAGTGTTCTTCTTTCCTTCGCTGTCCGCGTTTTTTTCCTCTCCAGCAACTCCGCCACACAAGGAAGGCTAGCACCAATTTCATCTTGTTGCACACCCGAATTTTTCTCATTATTCCCGTTGCTCGCAGCGCTCCTCGAGTACTTGAGTATTTTACCTTCGAACGGGGCGACGGATTTTTCCTTTCTTCTCTTTCAATGATGTCCTTGTAGCGTTTCCAGCTTTATCGGCCTCTTTTAGTGCTCTGACTAGGGAAGGGAGAACCGTAAGGGCAGCCGAATCAGGCTGGAATTGGAGCGCGGTAAACTTTCACCCTCGCCCGGCCGGACTTTGCTTCATCGAGGCCCTTTTTTCACCCTTCAAGCTTTTTCGCGTGTTGTGTCGAACCCCCCGCTTCCGTCGTGGGGCTGACTTCCGGCCCTTTTCGGACTACCGCCTTCAATCTCTCGTGCCGATTGGCCGTAGTCTCTCACATTGGCTGAGCCTACACTCCTTCAAGGTCGTTAAAGGCAAACTCGCCCCGCTCATCCTCTTCCTGCCACCTCCAACACGGAATGGTCCTTTTTTGAGGCACAAGGATTCCTCGTTTCTCAGTCCGAGGTTCCCAAACCCTTTTTCGACTGAAAATGGAGCTGCATAGGCTTGCTTATCTGACAAAAGGTTCCGAGCTTCCTTGAATGAAGGCAGTAGCTATCTTTTTTTAGGTGAATGATAAACAAAACACAAACACAAACTCTATCGGTTAAAAAATGATCCGCCACTATCTTGCCATAAAATGAACTCATTCGATCCGGAATAAAAAGACGACGATGAAACGGCCCTTCCTCATATCTTAATGCAAATAAAAAACTATGCAACATGTTGCTCTGTGAATAGTTGGTAGAAAATCATAAAAAAATACAAAATCGAGTATTTTGGCGATATATGTTTAATGAAATGCTTCCTTTTTGTTTACTATTTAAAGGTGGAGGAGATACGCGAAATGATTGACACGATCCAGACGAATGTCGAGGAGGTCAAGAAGAAGCACAGCGCCATCCTGTCGGCGCCGCAGACCGATGAGAGTGAGTCAGAATATATCGTCATATAAACTCGTAAACACACACACATACTCGCTCTCGTACAAATCCGCCGGAAGGCACTGTCACACTGCCACATTGTATTGCAGTTTGTACAGCCTCATGTCGTTCGTCTTTCATTCAGATTTTGACGCACGCAACAATTTCTGAACATAGCAGTTCTAATTTTATAACAATCAATTTGTTTTCTATTGCCCCTTCATATGGGTTTGCGGGCATTGATGATGACACCTCGTTCACTTTGAACGGTCGCGTGAGAGCACAGGGAAACTGGAAAACTCGTTGCGATACATGGGGCTGTGTTTCCAGTTTCCACTATTGGAAACTTTGCGGAACGGCCTTCCGTTCAGTAGTCGACGTGACTAAGCGATCACCCATCCAAGTATAAGCCTGGGCCAAAGCTGCTGAACACGGCAGGTTTCCGCAGCCCGTCTACTGTTGTCACAGCAACATTCAACATTAACCCAAACGCTCTCAAGGGAGGACACCACTGTAACTGCCCATTTTCCATCGTTTTCTTTGGATTTTTTTTAAAGAAAGGAATAAAATACATGGTCAAAAGAACTTTTAGGCTTTATTAGGTATATATTGAAAAATATAAAAAAAAACATTATTTGGCGAAAGAATACAAAATGGCGGCGCAGGAGTCGCTATAGCACTATTGGTTTTCAGCCAACCCTCTCCGCGGCACGCAGTAGAGCTGTCGTAAATTTAATCCTGGAACTAAGAGTGAAATATTTTCGTTAATTATTGAATTTGGGACGGGTTTGAAAAAAAAAGTTCGTTTTTCGACCATAATTTTCATACAAAAAGTGACATATTTTTTACAAATTTCAATTAATCGAAATAAGCCCTCGTGCTTGCCTATTAAAGCAATCTAAGAAGCGACAGTAAAAAACTCAAGTCGATTGGATGAAAATTGTTCGATTTCTGCTGCGTGCCGATTTCAAAAACATGGTTTTGAGGAAAACGTTTTTGAAGTTTTCGGCACCCGCTAGAAAGCAAATGCACGAGTGAATTTACCGGAGCGTGGAAGCTTCTTGAGTCGGTGGATTACGTGATCCTAGTTGGGAACGGTTTTTACGTCAGGATCAAAATTTTGGACGGTATTTTGCGTAGCTGGTACTGCGTCTACCGGCATGGCATCGCCGGATTCACTTTTCAGCGCCCGGGTCTCAACTCAAAAATAGCTCGAAAAGCACATTAAAACTGTTTTCCCACCTATAAACGAATATGCATAATATTTTTGAAGGGTCAAAGGATTTTTCAAAAGTGTTTCCATCGAAACGATTTTTCAAAAATTTTACAGTCGTGTCCTCCCTTAAATTTGACTTATATTTAACGTCACATTCTTCGAACTCGGCCTAACCCTAGGACCCTACACTATCTGTATGAAACAAATAACCTACACTGGGGTTACGCACACCGCAGCACTTCAAATCAACGCTGATAACGAACTGTTTGTCGTAGAGACATTTTTTGTTGTTGTAAACGTACGCTTGAGAACTGACGCATGGAATAGGCTTTACGAGAAAACCCCAATATAAAGTTACCACCGTGAAAAATGCGATTGAACAAAGCAAGAAAAATGATGTTAGCCTTTCTCACTAATAATGTGGGGTTTGGGGTACCCATGTGTAGGGTCCTAGGGTTAACAAGAGAGCCTAGATCGAAAGTGAATGCAAGCATATAAGAATCGCACCATCTTTTTATTTCTCCAGCCATAAAGTTCTTCGTTTACAATTAAAACTGTGGCGCTATGTCACGAGGAATGAGCGCGTCTGGAATGCCCCACTTGAAGGAAGGAACTAGTCGATCGTTCGTATGCGGAAAACAGAACCAGGTAGGGGTTCATGTGGATTTCTTCCGAAGCGCCACCGGAAGGTTCGGCTCGCGATCATTATGGGCTTTATTGTTTATCCATTATTGTATGACGGTTACCCGGATACCGGTTGATCTCTCATTAGTCCAGGGAATGGGTTGATCCCAAAGAGGCTGGCAGCCTCGAGATCTTACGTCAATTGAGGGTGACTTGAACATTCGTAAAGGGATTGGCCCCAGAGGGGTGGGCTAGGAAGGGAAGGTTCGGAACGAAAAGTGACACGGAGGATAATCAAGGTTCGATATTGAGAGAATCTTCTTCGAAATTCAATGGCAAACGTTTTCGCGGTGCTTCAACGGAGAAACGCTATTCAATGAACTCGCCCCTACCCCCTTCCGTAACTACCAGCCCCATACACATACAAGTGTACTCCGATAGATATATAAAGTACGTCAGTTGAAATCCTAGCGGGATTGACGCGGGTGCACTGGGAGAAGGGGGTGCCGATAATCGTCCTTGCTCCGGTTGGCGATGTTGTGTGTGCCGACGGCACACACTATTTCTCCCTTCCACTTAGTTCGTGTCGGGGTTGAAACCGCTCGAATCTTACGTGCAGCTTTATCCACTGCTTCCGTCAGCTCTTCGTCATATATTTGCACCCCCTTGCTCTCGGTCTTTCTTCCACTCGAACAATCTTCAATTTCTCCGCACATTTTTGTACCACGTACGTGTCCAAACCTTTCCCTATCCGTGTGGCTCACGAACAATAGAGCGTTGAAGCCAAAATTACTTTTTGCTTCTACTTGCTCGTCTGGCTCCTGGTGCGTTGCGCGACGCCGGCTCTTAGAAACTCGGGAACCCCCGGGGGTGGATAACTCAGCAATGCCCCCTTGGATGAGAATCCCCCCACACATGGATTCTGGTATTTTTATGATGGAAAAAAATGGCGTAATCCAGATTTTCGGTTTCCGGGGTTCGCCTGCAGTATCTGTTGACTAGTGGCGAATCAAATTTACGGCATCGTCTTCAGTTATTGTGATGGCGACCTGGGTCTGGTGTTCTAGGGATCTTTCTATCAGAGTCTTGGATAACATTTCCTATTTTCCTGAAGATAGTGCACACATGTTCTTCCAAACATGTGAAGATCGCCCAGTTTGAATGCCACTCGGTCCATTTTGCATGGAGGAGCAGTCGGATGCACGCGGCCTGATTTGTGGTGACAGGAAATGCGGCTAAAAGATTGTCAAGATCCACGAGAGCATCGTACTTTCACAATGTGTTATATCGTTCTCAATACATGCAGACTGTACGTACGTATCTATATGCAGGAAACGTCGGGAAGTAGTATGAATGGATAGCGTCACGCGAAACCTATTAGGTACGTATATTTCTACGAAGCTTTTACTATAGCGATCGTGGTCGGATTATGATCCTGACTATGACATAGTGTCCCGACGAGTACAACGCACGTTCCGTGTGCTATACCGTAAAGTGTTCCGGCAGTCCATCGCGCCACTTTTATGTGGCACAAGCGAATCGATTCAGGGCCCATTGAGTTGAATACTGGGTAGGGTTGTAACGCCTCGCGCACCTTTTAATGCTTCGTTTGCACACGAAACACGTACACGGATGTCCGAAAACATTTTCATCTCAAGAGTAACGGAGTTATTGGGAGAGTGCTCCTTTGAGACAGTACGGAACGCTGCACAAAATACTTTCCTTGCCAACTAATGGTAACGGAGTGTCGCAGATGCTATTCAGCATGTCTCTGCGCGCAGTTGATCAGCTGCCTATGACTTGTATTGGAGGCTTTCCTTCATGCAACAAGGATTTGTAGCTTCTCAATCCATGTCCTAAATAGTGTCTAACACCTTGGTCGGTTGAACAGCGAAGCGTGCTAACCTCCTTATCTTAAAATCCTTCATTCGAGATCGGGAGATGCCTCGAGGAACTAATGGCTTCACAATTGAATGCTTTAAAAAAATACTTACCTGTGATCGCAACGGAGCGTCACAGAGACTATTCAGCATGACCTTGCGTGCACTTCCATAGCTGCCTTTGACTTGTATTGTCGGTCACAGGCTTTCCTTAAGGCAACATGGGTTCCTAGCTTCTCCCTCCATGCCCTTCAGCAAGGTGTCTTACGCCTTGTTCGGTTGAACAGGGTGGCCTGCTAACTTCCTTATATTAAGATCCTTCAAGGGAGGTCTAGAGCTGTCTTGAGAGATTGATGGCTATTCAATAGAGAGCGCGCAGTCCATAATTGAACCGCATCATATGGCAGCTGCAATGTAACGTTTCCAACAACATTGTTTTTTCCCCTATTTCTCTCCTTCAATGGCCATCTAGACAAGGGATGTGCCATGTGAGACTACTTCAAATCTAATTCGTGAAAATCGTCGCAAATATCATGTAACCCAAACAAGTGAAAGTACGCCTCCCTTCTGGCAGTGAGGCCCGAATTCCTTCTATGAAACTACCTGCTTGCATATACATGGCCGTTTTGGCTTTCAAGATACAAAAAGTCGATCATTACCATCATAGCTGTTACACAACTATGCGTATTCAAATCATCCTACGATCATCAGTGATATTCCTAGATTACGTGTTAGCTTTGTTCCGCGTTACGATGACAGGGGAGCAGCCAGGCATGGCTGGAAAGTTGATATGCGAAATGTACGTGCCATGCTGTCCGCGGCTGGGCGCGTACATCCTTTTGAGGGATGGCCACATCCAGGCTGGCGGTAACGTGCGCAATCCACACATGGCATTTGCGTTTGGTGGTGCCGGTGGGGCTGAGGTTGTCACGAGTAGTTTCCTCTCACCTCGGCTTTACCATCACACGCTGCATATTCAGCCGTACACGATCACCCGTTCCGGCGTGCCAGCTGTATTGTCATGACAGATTCGGACATTGAATTATAATCATTCAAACTCGACGACCCGGTGATACTGTACATATGGTATACATAAGCATGCATGTGTGTATGTGAGTGTGTGTGTGTGTGTGTGGGTCGGCGTGTGTGTATGTTTGTGTGATCATAACCTGAATAATAGCTTTGAAATTCCTACACACTGAGGTCTATGTAGCGTTTGTAATCACGATCCGCGGTGCTTATTTCACGTATGTGATGAAAGTTAGACAAATTCAACCATCGCGTAGCGCTTATCTCAATTGTTATAGACTAAGAGTTACGATCGTCTTGCCTTACTGCGAGCTTTGTGTTAGCACTTGAGGAATGATGAGCGTGGGATTGGATTCTCGATAGGAACGAAACTGCTACTTTTAAATCATAGTTTCGTTGGGAAATGAACTCTTGATTGCAATGAAAAGAATTACGGAGACGAAATTATCGAAGTCGGTATGCTAATAGACCAGCACAATTTGTTTGGCGTACGCCAATCGAGCCGCAAAGTTGTGAGTCTGTTTGGGGTATGCTGATGAAGCTGTGAAATTGTGAAAAATACGAGGGTGTTGAATGGCAACTGATGTTCTTAACATCTATTTATTAGGGTCAGGTATTAGATACTAAGAATCACTTTTAATAATCCATTATAGCGGAATATCACATAGTCAGAGGCCATGAGTTTGTTTGGGTTTCAATGAATAAAAGCCTCTGGGTTCAATCAAACAATCAAGCTCACTCAGTGTCCTATCCGAAGCGGTCAGCTCATTTCTCCAGAGTAATGCAGAGGACGTGAATGCTTCTTGTCGAACTTTCGTGTTGGATCGTTCGATACATTGTTTTGAGGCCATGTGAAATACCTGTTTCGACGATTGATCCTGTTTTATCTTTTAGTGCAGAACGATATCGCCGAGTTATGAAAGTAAAAAACGTTTGTACCTAAACTAATGAACTTTTATCTGGAAGCTGATGAGAGCACCAGTGCGTGATTCGTCATTTGGGTATGCAGCTGTAAATCATCACTTACAAGGAACATCACTTTGGTGTCCGCCTCCGATTTTGTTGAAATTTTTTTATGTGGAAGAGTATCAAAAACTAATAAACACATATTTTTTTTTATCGGCGGAAAAACGGTTTTAAGGGGTGAAACGCACCTTCAAAAATGGAGCTTTTCGTTTTTCGTCGATAACGTTTTAACGGTATGAGATATGAAAAAAATTCAAATTGCAACAATATTTATTTTTCTGTGTACTATACAGTGGAGGTGAAAACGATAACGTTATCGACGGAAACGAGAAACATCTTTATTTTCGAGGTTGCGCTTCACCCCTTAAACCGTTTTTCCGCCGATAAAAAAAATACCTGTCTCTTAGTTTTCGATACAGTTCCACATAAAAAAGTTTCAACAAAATCGGAGGAGGACACGAAAGTGATGTTCCTTGTTAGTATCCGTAGAACCTTATCGAGTGCAAGATAAGAGTTTTTTTTTAAACCGCAGAGAGCCGTTAGTTCACTCGTTTACATTAAAATTGCCAAGTATCATCCAGTCAAATCTTATCTGATTCCGTTGGGTATTTATAGCTCTGAGGATGCGATGGTGGAAGGCTGCAGGGAAGAGCGGGAGATGTAAAGGTAGCTGGGTGGCGCAACGGCCTGGAAACTCTTTCGTGACGTTCGTGACTGGAAGAGGGATTTCCAATGCCGGAGTCCCTCTTTTACAGTCGCTCACCGTGACGTTTTTTATGCGGATGTACGGAAAAATCGAATTTTCCGCTATCAAAGAGGTAGTATCTCATCTCGCCAGGTACTCTCCCACTTCTGTCGGCTAACCCTCTTTTTCTAGTTCCGTTGCTACAAAACCTAGAGAATTCTGCATTCGGTGAAGTATTTTCATCTCCGATAGGGAAAAGCTCTCGCGTCTCACTGATCTCTTCTCTTACCGTAACTCTTCCTGTCGAGATCATTCATCTTCTATCTCTTCGTCGAGCTCTCGGAAAATGCACGATGAAACGACAGCGAAAAAGTGCCTTTCTATATTTTCCAAGTGGCTCTACGAGATCCGAGTCTCGCCTCACTTCTGCTCCTCTTGTTCTCGCTGTATCCTTAAGACTTGGATACAATTTCGACAAGCACATTCCTCGTGGTTTGTTCAAGATTTAGGCATCTAAGTGCCAAAGTGCCAAAATTTAAGCATCCAATGCCAAAGTAACAAAATAAAGTTTCCACGTTGAGCGCAACCCCTGCATACGTAGTTAGTCGTTGTCTTGAAGGCGTGAAACGACATACTGAAGGATACTCGAATGTCCGAGTCCTCCGTGACTCAGAGATCAATACTGAAAACTTCTTTCGGAAGGAGGAGTACTGTGGTGATATTAATGATGCCTGCGACTAACAAGAAACATCACTCTGGTGTCCACCTTCGATTTTGTTAAAACGCATGCATGTGATTTCAGTATAAGGGACTATTAGGGACGTAAGTTTTGTAGTCGGCGGATAAACGGTTTCAAGGGGTGACACTACCCCTTGGAGTAAAGCATGCCGGGGGCTCATTTTGCAATTTCACCCGCAAGCAGTTCGCCGATTTCAGTGGAACAGAAACAAAAATTCTTTTAATGTAAGCTGATCAGAAATCCACTATAAGTACTTTAAAAAAATGAAGGGATAAACCACCCCTTTGTTTATCCTCATCCCACATTTAAAAGGGGTGCATTAAATTGAACGTAATATCTTACACTCTGGAGAGGGAACAACATTAGAGTCTATGTATTTTTGTATTTTTTGCCGGATAGCAACCTTAATGGGTAAACCACTTTCCATACATTTTGACGAATTTTCATGAATATTGCGGGTTTTGGAGGAAACGTTATGTGCATTTGCATGCGAGGGGTAAAATACCATCGATATTGGTTTGTAAAAGAAATATTTATAGTCGATTTTTTTTCCATATCGGCCAAAAATAAGTAGCTTCATTAAATCGTCGATTATTTATTTTTTTCCTTCAATTTGGAACTCCCTTGTGTGCTTATTCTTTCCTTTATTGTATACTCTTCAAAATGCCGTTTGACTTATTGAGCTCTGATTATTTTTATATTTTTGACGGAATTTCAAACACCGAGCATCGATTTTTACTGTCTTTTCTTGGTCTCTTATCCGGCAATTTTTCGAGCGAACTTTACGGGAAAACTAATTGAGATAGCGGGAAGAATCAAGCGGCATTCAATGAGTGGATCGAAATCCCAAATGTTGGATTTTGAGGAAAATTGATGGTAAATTCGTGTTTAGGAAGTAAAAAAGCTTCAATGTAGACTTATTGCTAGAAAAAAATACTAGAAACCCGAAATGTTTCCCCATCTCTACATGAAATGAGTTTGTTTGGGTTTGTTTGGGTTTCACTGAATCGTTGATAATTTATTTTCGGTTTAGATTCGCAACTCTGCTTTTCTTTCGGTGCAAAATTTGGAACTCTTCTTTCTTCTGGTTTCCGTTTTGAAATCTCGTTTATTCATAAAGTTGCCTTATTTTTCGCCGAAATTCAAAGTCAGCCCATCGGTTTGCGCAAATTTTTCCGTACTCTCAACATCAATTTGGAATTTGTACAAACATTTCAAATCTGCAAACACAGTTTAAATAGAGAAAAAAAAAACACTGCGATAAGGAACTTCAAGTCAAGGGTGGTTTACGCTCTTAAGCTTGCTATTCGGCAAAAATGCAAAAATACGGAAACTGTAGTTTGATCCTCCCTTCATAGTGTTACGCGTTTCCTTCAATTTAATGCACTGCTTTTAAATGTGAGGTGAGAGAAAGAAAAATTAAGGTGTGGTACGTCCATCCATTTTTGTTTTCTTTTTTCAATGTACTCATCGTGGATTTCTGATCGCTTCGCATGACAAAAATGTTCGTTTTTATTTTACTCAAATAGGTAGACTGCTTGCAGGTGTAACTTCAAAATCAACCCTTGTCATGCTTCACTCTAAGGGGTGCTGTCACCCCTTGGAACATCTACGCCGATAAAAAAAATATGCATTTAATAGTTTTCAGTGCTCTACCATATACAGTTTTAACAAAAACGAAGGCGGACATCAACAGTCATGTTACTTGTATGTCCGCGCATTAGATTTTACGTGACCGTTGGTGTGGATTATTTTACAGTTTGCTTGAGATTGGCGCGGTTCATGGAAGTTGTGTTACTTGAGAAAAATAGCTGACGTTTGACAACCCCCAAAAAATACCCTAAATCATTTTTCCCCTGTTTGTCCCTTTGGACGAAATAAAAACATTGACATTTTAGGAGGAAAAGCCCTGATCTGGCAACATTTATAAGGCTGCTTGTTTAGTCAGGAGAAGGTCTATGAGCAAGTGTCTTCGGGGTTGAGAAATGAATTCAGTATACACGACCGGCGAAAAGTTTCCGGACAAAAATTCAGAAAAGTTCCGGAAAGATTTTTTATGCCATTTCGCCGATAGTTGACATAAATGAATTCAATAAACGGCATTTTAAAGGGGAGGAATTCACCTTCATTCCGTTTTTTTAATGTTTAACTATTTTTTTACGACAGTACCCTTTTTCGAAAACGATCATGTTTCGTCTTTTTTTCATTGTCCCTTCTCTGGTGGACCCCGTTTACAGACAATTTTTTTTATGCATTGCTTTGACTGGAATCATAAAAGTGGAAACTCAAGCTTTGGTTTTTTTCAGCTTCGTACGATTTTTTTCTAAAGTTATTTTTATTTAAAAAAAGAGTCGATCTCGAAAATAACGTGTAATGCAAAAATGACAAGGATTCAAGCAAAACCACAAAATAGTAAAAAGTTGAATCGGGTTTCGTTGAGTTCGCGAGAATTTTTTCCGATTTTTTTAATCTACTCTTGGTAAAAAATCATATGATTTAATTACCGTAACTCGAGAACTAAGGGGTTTGTGGTAAAATTTCAAGAGAAGGAAAAATGGTATTTTTCTGTTTTCAACGCAATACAATCATTTCATTTTTTTTCGAAATTTTTTTCCCGTTAAAATTGTTTTCTAGTCCCATCATCCTTTGATTTCAACCGATTTTTAACATTCAATTCTGATGAAATTATTTTTACTAGAAGTGATAATTTTTGTTAATTTAAAACCAATTTATTCGTTATAGATAGAAGATTTGAGTAATGTAGTTAATTTGTTGCGTTGCATATTAAACTTTGGTCTCGTCTTGGAAGGAAACACCCAATGACATTTTCGAAAAACTTGTCGAAAGGATGCCGCGTGTGGTGAAGAACGTGCTGTCTGCGAGAGGTGATTTCTTCGACGAGACCAAAGTTTAATATGTAAGTCAACAAATTAACTATACTACTCGAATCTTCTATCTATAACGTATACATTGATTTTTAATTAACGAAAATGACCACTTCTTGCGAAAATAATTTCGTCAGAATTGATTGTTAAAAATCGGTTGAAATCAAAGGATGACGGGACTAGAAAACTATATAATGTTAACTGGGAAATAAATGTCGAAAAAAATCTGAATGAATTCTATTGCGTTGAAAATAGAAAAATACAATTTTTTCCTCTCTTGAAATTTTATCACGAACTCAAACAAATGGTCTCTTAAAAAAAACAAAAAAAATTTAAAAAAAAAACAAAATATCTTTAGAAAAAAATCGTACAAAGTTAAAAAAAACAAAATTGAAGCTTGACCTTCCCCCTTTACGATTCCGGTAAAAGACATGCATAAAAAGATGTTTATCTGTAAACGGGGTCCACCAGAAAAGGAACAAAAGAAGCGGAAAATAGTCGTTTTCAAAAAAGGGTACTAGTCGTAAAAAAAAAGTAAAACATTTTTTTTAACGGTATAAAGGTGAATACCTCCTCTTCAAAATGCCGTTTATCAAATTCAATTGTGTCAACTATCGGCGAAATGGCATAAAAAATCATTGCGGAACTTTTTTTAATTTTTGTCTGGACACTTTTCGCCGGTGGTGTATTTCTGAAAAAGTGTTGAATAGAAACTAATGCCGTGGTCCAACAAATGGCCTATGCCGGTTTGAAGATCTATCCTAAACTTTCTGACGCTGGATGGACTCTCGAAATATAAACTGGATATCCCGAGTCTGCCTCCCTTGTTTTCCGTTTCTCTCTTCTTGGGATTCAACGCGCGTCCGGTAGAATCGCGTTTTCCCATTGCAATTCACGCAGCCAGAAGTTTTATGTCTCCATTAAAGTTTTTTGTTTCCTCGCGTTAGCCCATGACTCCTTTCAGGATGGTTTTCACGGGAACGAGGACAGAGCCGCGTGGGGACAAGGATCGATCAGGAGATTCGGGTTTTTTTTTTCTCTAACGGTCCCAGCACGTGAAATAAAGTTGTGTCCTGAGGGAATTTACTTTCCAGGTATTTGCTCTGTTGTACAATAGAGTCTCTGTTTTCCTCATTCCGATTTGATGAAGAAGGCGAAGTGTCCAGGCTGCAGCGTTTTTCGGATAAACGGCTGTGGCAATGACATTTCCATATCACTTGCCATGACAGAACCAAGATATGTCATCCTAAACCTCTCAAAAAAAAAAAAAATGTTGCCCAAGGCATTTCTTCATCGAGGATCTCAGAAATTGCCAAGCTACCAAACTGCCAACGTACCTTAGCCTTGCGTTGTCGCCAATCGCATCATGTGATCTTGGGTAAAAAACGATCTTGGGTATAAAATAACACAATGTCTATGGCGCGGAGCAAACACTCATAAGCAGGATATCTCGTCAACTTAATTGGAAAAATTCCCGTGAATGTTCCGATTTGGCGAGAAGTGCTTCAACTTGGTCGATGCGTTCTAGTGTCTACGCCTTTACCGATGGCTGGTAGGCTACCGTTTTCCCCTCGCAATCCCGTACTGCCTCCCTTCGCCGTATCTTTGGCTTGACAGACTTTTTGGGGGAATTGCCACTACCTCTGCCAACGACTACTTTTCTTATCGATCCTCTACACCGTGCACCCTTAGGCTCTACCAATCATTTCGAGATACCCGGCGCGATACATCAACGCTCTCCTTTAGGGATTGCATATCTTTTTCATCTTCTTTTTCGTCTATCGCCCTTCCTTCTGCCTTCAGAACTTTGTCCCACATCGTAAGAAGTATCTGCGTTGATTTACCTAGAAACATTTATAACTGGCGTTTAGTCTGGCATGCCATTTTCAATGGGTCGCTTTTTTCATTTGTTGGCAACTTGGTAGTTTCCTGATGTCACGTTCGTCCGGCACCGTCCACATCCAAATATTTTTGGCAACCCTTCGATTTAAAAAATCGCAATTAATCGGGAGCTATGTCATTGTGAAGTCGTTGATCTTGTGGAAAAATGCGGGTATCCATGAAGCAGGAAACCTGCACTCTGCGTTGTCTAGTAAAGATGCATGGAAAAGTGCCCAACGTAGTGTTATGGAAGGGTTTCGAGGTAAGCTACGATAATATACAAGAAAAAATGTACATACAAAAAAATAGACATTACCAAAGAACTGGTCGCGATGAGTGTGCCCATTAATCAATCATTATCAATATAATTAATCCGTGTTGGGCAATGCTGTCTCGAAGCCGCGTTGCGCATCGCATCAAACATCAAACTGGACATGTACGAAACTCACGCCACCCCCATTACTGCTGTTCGTAACCTCATTTTCAATTTTCATTAACGATGTATCCTGTAAATAGTACATTATTCCGTTTAAACGTGTTTGCCTGGACGACATTTGTAGTGAACGTATTGCGTATAGAGATTTGAACGTGACCACAAAAGGTCGTTAGATGACTCGATTTTCCGTATGACAGCTGATTGTGCGGAGATGCGCGACCGGGCTTTGCCATACGCGCGCTGCATGGGGGTGAGTGGTGGCGGCAAGCCACGGTTCTACGAGGACCCGGGTAGATTCGTAATCAGAGCAGCAGCTGAATATTCATTCGCTCAACTCTGGTATGTGGCACACTCGGGACCGGAATCCGCCCTTGGCACCAGTGGATCTGCGCACTGAGTGACAAAGGCCACCAGATTATTTAATCCGTCTCTCCCTTGCTCTGTCTCTTTTTTCCTTCATTTCCTCCGCATATTATGCTCGGTTCACGCCCAGGCTGAACATCAGCTAAATTAATTTCGCATTCCTCAATTGTTACATCGTTCGTGTAGCAATGTTGTTGGTCAAACTCACTTGGAGCGTCGTGCGGAATGACTGAAAAACCAAGTATCGATTGTTATCCATGAGGAATTTTTGGGTTAGTTTCGAGCTTTCTCGAGGAGGCGATGATAGTCACCTCTAGCTGTCTTCCAGCTAGAGGTGAAAACTTGTTGATGCTATCTACAACGTCGCTTTGTCACATTTCGATTGTGTATTTGTGGTTGATGGGCAATGAATATTCAAGTGATTCCGAACTTGTATGGCAGTCGACATATAAGATTGCGGCGTGCACGTCCCTAAAATCCCGAAAGTACTTCTTCCTTCTGGAAGGCAGGCTCAGCCACAATTTCGCGGGATTTCTTCACTGAGGTGTCCTTTGTCTTCGAGATCCGAAGGGACTATAAATGCGCGGGTGTAAACTGATCTAACTAGGTCTTTTGGGGGGTGTACCAATTCTCATTAACGGCGAGTCGGCTTCACACAGGGTGGAGCAGCAGCGTGGGCTTTCGTCGACGTCGCCACTTTTGATGCCGACCGCCCATCGACCATTTATACGAGTTACTTGTGACTGTCAGCTCATAGTAAGAGCTGAACGTCACCAACCAACTGTTGCTGATTAGACAGTCTTGTCCGGCAAGTTTTTAATTAACGTGGAGGCGCGCACTCCCGTTCAGCTCTCTCTCTCTCTCTCTCTCTCTCTCTCTCTCTCTCTCTCTCTCTCTCTCTCTCTCTCCCTCTCTATCTCTCTCCCTCTCTCTTTCTTCCTCTCGCCTGAAGCAGTCAGTACCCGTTGCTTTTCGACACGTATCTGCTCTGCCGCCATGCTCGGGTGAATATTCCCGTAGGATATTATCGAGGTCGCGATCGGAAATCGACGGAAATCTGTTTGCGACGCAAGAGTGATCCGTACAACATGCATAGCGGTAATAATGTATATCGTTCGATCGATCACAACGTTTCATCAGGGAAACTCGAAATAATTCTGAAATCACGTCCTTTCGTTATTGCGAGTGAAACTTTCGGACCCTTCGTTCCCTTTGGCTGCTAGACTCGATCAAGGATTGGTCAGTTGACAAGCCATTAGGGCAATGACCCACCTAAGCCATTATGGACAACAACCAATGTTCTATAACTCTCTGACATTTTAGGATTGAGGAACCGAGAAGTTGGACCATCAATACTGAGTCGCTGAGGCTAGCAGGATGAATGACACCTCATAAGCCCCCCTTTTTATTACACTTGAATACCTGAACGTTGAACTGTCTCCGGTCCTCTGATAAAATGGTCAATGAGTAAAAAGATAGGGGACCGAAAGTAGTGACCGCGTGGCGAGTGCTCGGCTTTGGAAATCTCCCACGTTGAGCAGCCCTTGCCTAAGCCAAAACTTGGATGGGTGATCTCCTAGTCGCCACTCGCTTGGATTTCCACAATTTTAGGCAATGTATGCGTTACTGAAGGGAAGAGCACATATCTCGCAAGTTTCGTAATTTGGTACCGGTTGATAACGGAGGGCGGAACGTGTAGCCGTCAAAATCAATAAATGAATGGATGCATCTATATCCGCAGTCCTTCACAGGATGTTCCCGGTCGGCAAAGTCTAAACCACACGAGTACAATGTTTCCCATATTAGCTCACAAACACATACGCGTAGAATGCAGCTTACCGGCAAATAACTAGCCGTTTGCGTGTTTGTAATGCTCCGGAATCCGGCATACCGTCGAAGCACCCTGAATTCTGAAGGATATATTTAGCCGATAGCCAATGTATATATATACACTTGTGCACGGCAGAACATTCCACCCAAGATCGCCATCAGCCCACTCAAGCTCGCCATCATCGCCGGAACATTCGGTTGCCGATATTTTTCCGATGAATTCGCATCCGTCCTTTTTTATGACTCTAATGGCACTGCCTCACGTATCCAGACGGCGCGTAGATGTGTAATACTGCAAGTGCCGTTTACTTGATTGCATTCTGTTTTTTATCACGGATATTTAACGATTGCCTTGGTGCACAGTGGAATGGATAAACATTTTCAGCCATATTGGTCTGTAGATTGCCGTACAAGGCACATCAGTGTTCGTAGCCTTGTGATTTAACTGGAGAAACGTTTTTCGAATTACACTTGAGTCATATGGACATACGGATAACTAATTGGTCGAACATCGGTGTACATGTTACCGCGACGTAGTCCCTCGATGAGAAGATACACGCGGTAGAATGGCCAAGTTTTTTTTCGAACATTATTGTATTATCGGTTACGGGCGGGGGCTGAAGTTCCCACACAAATCGACATGTGGTGCAGGTTTTTGGCGTCGGTCAGTCAATCACGAGGGCAGTGGGGTTTAGCAATAGAGAGGTCTCGATCGTTGACGTGCCGAAGGTTAGGATTGCTTGGATGGAGGGCTCGGATTGTCCGACTGACCAGGCCAACCACAGGCTATAGACCAGGCTGAAAGGTCGATTCGCTCGCTTCCTACCTGGCTGGCTGGCTGACTGGCTAGAATTCTCGCCGCTATTGATCCCACGAGCAGCAGCAGCGCCAGCGAAGCTTCGTTCCCGCTGTTCCACAGCAGCCTTCGGTTGCTCAGCTTCCGCTCGCTTTCCACATCCACCTTATGGTATTGCATGTATACATGTGCACCCTATGGACTTTACCCTGTTTCTCTGGCTTGTGTTGGGCCATTGTTAGTGACTCGGGCGCATACTACCTCTCAACTCCGTCGCCACTAACGTCACTAACCGTTCTCACCAGTCTGCCTCTCACTTGCGCTCTCTCCTTTACTCGTGACAACCGAGATACTCAAGCTCAACCAACATCGGAAGAGTTTTGTGTAGTCGAGCATACAAGGGTCTCCGATGCCGAGCTAGTCACCTGTTATTTCATCCATATACTAGTAAAGCTTGAAAACAGCTTCTTCTTGTGATTTACTTGTGGCAAATAGGTGCATATCAGGGCGGAAAGGCTATCCTTGTAACTCAAGTTATCGGGCAGTTGATAGTTCCGATGTTCACCATTGGAAAAAGCTGTATGGGATGGATTGCAGTTATTCAGACGACACGCGCAGTCAAAGTATAATGCAGTTATCCTATGTATATGTAAAAATAATTGAATTTGCAAGAACGCCAGGCTCGGAAGTTTTAACTTCGATGAACATCGCACGCTTCATGGACAGAGGAGACAGACAGAAAAAGACCGGAGAATAATTTCCATTCGCCGTTTTCTCATCTTCGGGACGTGTCCTCATCGTTGAACGAAGACGTGAAAAGAGCGATCCATCTTCGACGGGTTTTCTGATCCTCCTAGATTGAAATTCGCTTCTTCGGCAGGCTTACAATAAGAACACACACACAGACAGACACACACGACAAAACGAACAAAAATGTGACGTAGGAGGCAGATCGAAAGCTGCCGAAAGACGTGATCCCATCCCGTGAAGCTGTGCCGTCAGTCGTATGGGTGAGAGATTTATCGGAGGGAATCCAGATGTCATTGCGCGACTTCCCTCTTTCTTTCACTGGCTCCGATATGGCCTCGCCTTTGGGAGCTCCGCCATTGCTATTGATGATGGGAAATCCCCGGTAGGATTTTCTCGCAGGAATGACACGATGACAGGACAAATTGCTATCCCTCTGTGTGTGTGTGTGTGTGTGTGTGTGTGTGTGTGTGTGTGTGTGTGTATAGATATTTATATATATATACCACCGGCGAAAAGTTTCCGGACAAAAATTCAAAAAAGTTCCGGAACGATTTTTTATGCCATTTCGTCGATAGCTGACATAAATGAATTTAATAAACGGCATTTTTAGCGCAGGAATTCACCTTCATACCGGTTTCTTAAACTATTTCTTTACGACTGGTACACTTTTTTCGATAATGACCATTTTTCGCCTTTTTTTCCTGTTCCGGTGGACCCTGCATACAGACAAAAAAAATGTATGCATTTCTTTGACCGGAATCATAAAGGGGGAAGCTCAAGCCTCAATTTTGTTTGTTTAAGCTCCGTGCGATTTTCGTCTAAAGATATGTTTATTTTTTTAAAGAGACAATTTGAAAAATAACCTATAATTCGAAAATAACGAGGATTGAAGGAAAACCTCAAGATAGTAAAAAGTTGAATCGGTTCTTGTTGAGTTCGCGAGAATTTTCCGAATTTTTTGTTCGAAATTTTCTTTTTCACCTATTTACGGTAAAAAAAACATCAGATCATTTAGTTACCGTAACTCGAGAACTAAGGGGTTTGTGGTAAAATTTCAAGAGAGGACGAAATTGAATTTTTCTATTTTCAACGCAGTAGACTTATTTCAGATATTCTTAGACTTTTTTTCCCCGTTCGAATTGTATAGTTTTCTAGTCACGTCAATCCATTGTTTGCTCCCGATTTTCAACAATCAATTCTGATGAAATTATTTTTACAAGAACTGATAGTTTTTGTTTATTTAAAATCAATTTATTCGTTATAGATAGAAGATTTGAGTAATATAGTTAATTTGTTGACTCACATATTAAACTTTGGTCTTGTCGAAGAAACCACCTCTCGCAGCCAACACGTCTGCAGACAGCATTCTATTGCGTTGAAAATGGAAAAATACAATTTTTTCCTCTCTTGCAATTTTACCACAAACCCCTTAGTTCTCGAGTTACGGTAATTGAATCATCTTTTTTTTTTACAAAAAATAGGTGAAAAAAAATCTGACAAAATTCTCGCAAACTCAACGAAAACCGATTCAACTTTTTACTATTTTGCGGTTTTCCTTGAATCCTCGTCATTTTCGCGTTACACGTTATTTTACAAATTGTCTTTTTTTAAATAAAAATATCTTTAGAAAAAAAATTGTACGAAGCTTTAAAAAAAAAAGATATTAAGCTTGAGCTCCCCCCTTTATGATTCCGGTAAAAGAAACGCCTACAAAAATGTACGTCTGTAAACGGGGTCTACCAGAAAAGGAACATAAAAAGGCGAAAATGGCCGTTTTCGAAAAGTCGTAAAAAAAATAGTAAAAGATTAATAGAAAAACGAAATGAAGGTGAATTCCTCCCCTTCAAAATGTCGTTTATCAAATTTATTTACGTCAACTATTGGCAAAATGACATAAAAAATAGTTCCGGAACTTTTTTGAATTTTTGTCCGGATACTTTTCGCCGGTAGTGCATATGCACGGTAAAGTGTTTGCGGTGTGTACAGTGATTCCTTCGTGAAAAGTCAGCTGCATATTGGGTTTGTTCAGAATTGCTATTCGAATTTAAATTAAGTTTAAATATCGTTAAATTTGACGTTTAGTCAAGTATCTGGGAAGGCATTAAGTGCCTTCACAGAAGTGCATGCAGAATGGAAAGGCAGTGTGTGGGAGAGAGAGGGATGAGAGAAGGGGGTGGGGTAGGGTGAGAGGGCGCAGAGCTTTTCTGATGAACTTGTGTAGAGGTCGTTACGTCAATTCCCAGCAGGCATCCACGGTAGACTAACAACCGTTCGATTATTGAAGCCAGTGTCGTAGACACCGGTAACCCGAGATCACGACCGCTCACGAGAGTTTCGGTCTACACATATAGCAGTTTCGTGTATTCGTAGTCGAGCCAAACGTGGGCGCGGGCGCGAGGGGGGGGGGGCTCGCTACCCCAAGTCGTTGAAATCGCACCCGGCGGGGATTTTACCGCCCCGTGTAATCCTTTCAAACTGATTGCTCCCGAACGGTTTGTCAAAAACGCTATAGCGAAAATAATAAAGCTAAAATGCTATGGTTCTTATATTTGAATCATACCTTTCTTTTAGGCTCAATAGACACCAAAAGTATATCAAATAGTCTGAAACGTACGCGATTCTCAAATGCGACCTTTTGTAACGTAATGATACATGACGAGGTGGGCAATGAACAGAGATATCGTTATTGAACGTACAACCTGATTTGCTCCTTTTCGTCGGACAAACTGGTACAAGGCAACATGGTTGCCCTTCATTCCGAGTGTGCGTGTGTGTGTGTTATTTGAATAATTTACAGATGACACGCAACAGACGCAGGGGGCCTATCGGTGGAATATGAACGCTGCACAGTTCCGATTCCACCCTATTGTACAACTTGCTCGTTGTAACTATTCCTGTAAACAGGGACAATAAGCTACTCGTAGTTGCTCCCCGTTATCGTACCAGACTTCCGGGTCACAACGGCCTCTCGTGATTGTGGCATCGGTTCCACTACTCAGGTTCCTAACGATCAGACAACACCTTTCATTCGGAATTTCTAGCTGCAGTGCTCCTTGTGTCTTTGGTTGAACAGAGATCTAGAACTGCCTGTTGAGAGTTCATCAAGATGATTCTTTAGTCAAAATTTTGTCTCCATTGACATAGCCTCGGTCAACGAGCGCTAAAGCGATAGCGGCGTCATAAAATTGGCTTTGTTCGGGGTTACTTGCTAACACTAAAAGGAAAACGAATTATCTTAGAGTTTTTGTTCTTTGGTTCTTTGGTGTACGGACTTTCATGAGAAGACTCATTTCAGAGTCCGACTTATCGTCATTCGCTTCATGCCGCCAGGGACTATTTTACCCCTGACGTGCTCCGTGAAGTAGTCAGGGATAAATAGGGGAGTTAGAGATCGCGCTAGGTCGAGGGTTAAAACGCGAGGAGAACTGATTTGGGGTGGATTAAGTAGGTCATGGCGGTTGAAGAGGAAGAAGTAGAAATGAAAGGGACCGACAACAACAAGATTGCCGAGCGAAGGGCCGCAAAAAGAAACGCCAACGTAAAGAAAAAGAGCCAACCTACCGCGCCCCTTGATTTCTCATCAAGGGGCGCGGTAGGTTGGCTCTTTTTTGTGGCAACAGCTGTATTCACAAATATAACTCTACGCGAGTATGTATAGAAAAATCAGCGAGCCAAAGGAGCCTTTTTCCGGAGCTACCCAGCATGGGCGACGTTGGGCAGGTCAACATATGCAAAGTCAAGTTCACTTGTAATTGAACGGTCTCCTTAGCGAACGTAATATCTGAATTAACCCAAACAGAACCCATGATAGGTCTTCGTAGTACAACTGGAAGACTCGTCATTGGGTGCAAGACTTTATTGAAAGACTCGTCTTTGGGTTCCACGGCAAAACAAATTCCAAAACGTACCAATGCCAAAGAGGAGTCTTCGTTGAAAGGCATCGCTCCACATATTCGATATATCCTCCACAAATATAGGTTTCTGTTTGGGATTGCCTAAAAAACCACAATCCTGAATGAGCCCTTCGTTTTCGTTAAGCAATGATGGCTGGGGCTAGCTGACATTGAATAGAATCTCGTGATTCCATGTTAGGGTTGCTCAATGCCCTGCCAACCTACACGCTCCACGATACGCTTTTTTTTTTTACTTGGTTGGGATTCGGCACATTCGGATAATTCCAACCTGTCGTTGGAGAATATAGGTCCACGTGAAAATGATAACTTGTGGTTGAAATATTAATACCCGAAGCTGACGCAGTGCGATTTTTCAATGGTCGAGCTGTTGTCAATGCCTCCGGAATCTCTCGACCAAGTTTGTTTGCTTTTCTTTTTCTTTCTCAATTCTTTCATCTTCGATACTTCGAGGAGAATAATGGTTGAAAAAAAAGTTTTCCGCTAGCTTCTCGAAGTATTTATCCGGGCTGAGCCTACGATCCATAGAAATCGGCTGTGAGCCGCTCGAAGTATAGATGCACACACACCCGTTTGATTCCTCGTCTTTTTGTTGCTTTATTTCGTCATTCACAATGCCGGTAACGTAGCTGTGTACTTACCGCTGATTATTGATTTTTGCTCTCGCCGAGGCTGCTCTTTTCTTCACCTACTGCTCGTACGCGAATCATTGAGGTCGTTCGATTCATCGGCTATACCACCTCGCGTAGTACCCTTCATTATTTTCATGTATGATCGAAATATATGAAGCCGACGGTTGGGCTATAATAAAAATGGAAAGAGAGCGTAAGAAATATCGAGAGAGGGAGAGAGAGCTCGTGTGCATAAATGTACCTAACCAGGTATGGTGAATATTGGGCGAACTTGATGAATGCTCAAGAATTCAGGAGTCGAAAAGTCTATATACTGATAAAAAAAAACTTGGACGGGACGGTAAAGAAAAAAGGCTAACGATGATCACTAAGCGCTGGCGTCACATGATCACAAATTCACTTTTTAGGCTTCCCCAGCCGCCTAAAAGCATCTTCTAAAAACTGGGGAACGTGGGGGCACTTGCAATTTTTGATCATAATTTACTAATTACTACGGATGAAAATAAATAAAAATCGTTGAAATAGTTGAATAGATTGCCACATTTAATCGTGCTGACGAAATATGAATAAACTCAGAGTATACAATTGAAAAAGTAACTCGAAGAACGGTCTCATTTAGGTTCCCAAAAAATGGAACGTTCCATGAGTGTTTAACTGGAAAGACCTCTCACCAATTGTGCATGGAGAAAAAAAAACAGAGGGTGGTGTCGAAAAGGCCGAATAGGCTTTTGCCTTTCTTGAGATTGGTTGAGTGTGATTATTCGCCGGATGTCTTGTCGTGGAGAGGTCTGACGGGGGACGAGTCTAATTCGTCAAAGGGTTTTCATCTACTATGAGGGCTCGGATACTTTGCAAATGTATATGAGAAATTTCCTGCGCGTTCATTAATTTTTTTGCATCACGTATTCCGTCGTTCCGTAAAATTGACGAGGAGGAGAAGGAGGAGAGACGATCGTCTCGTTATCGTCAGGGAGAGGAGAGTGAAGGACATATTGTAGAAGAAGTGGAGCGAGCGGAACGCGATTTTGGAGAGCTGGGAGTCTCGAGTGACACGTCGCTCGTCATCTCCCTCGAATCTGCTTATCTCTCAGACACCCCCACACCTGGTGCTTGCCCCACCGCGTGGTCCCATCCCCCTGTCTTGCTACGTGTCAGCTGCTGTCACATGATAGGGCACCACGTTCATGCTCTGGGTGGCAAAATCGAGGAAGCTCCTGTCCTTTTGTCCCTCAGTCGCTCGATCGGCAACCTTTTATCCCTCGACCTCGGTGAAAATATCCCAATGGAATGCGGACTTTCGGAACGAGTTTTTTTTCACCAGCCCATTCATGGATTGAGGACCACGGCATCTCATTTCCCGTTTGGATTGTCGCTTGCAAAACTTAATCGAAGGCGCATGTAGGCAAATTCTAAGAATCTTTTTTCTGACATCCATACTTATTCTTTTGAACAAGTATGTAATGCACTACCGTTTAGCCATATGATATGGTAAACGCAGATGCGTGCTAGGTATGTTTGCCTGAAGTAGTAAAGCCCGGATGTCACCTGTCAAGCGCTGCAAGATCGGTAAACGGGGTGAAGAGGTCAACGCAACCATTGAGTAACCATCTGATCTGTTGGTTACATTGTTCAGGCTTCGCCTGCAGCTCTGTGAAGTCACGAAGTATATGTTTTTTGCTAAGGGGAGCGGATGCTGAAGACGGAAAAGAGAAAAACGGGGGATACCAGTCTTGAGTGGATCGGGATGAGGTAGAGTACGAGCACGACCCCCCGTCGGCATACTCTCATTGTTTCGCAATACATCGCGACCTAGATACGCTCGTTAAAGAAAGGCGATAACTCAGAGGCGGAATTTCCTTCGCCTCTTTCTCCAACAAGCATCAAGCTTGCAGTTTCAAACACCCCTCGCCCTCTTTCGGCAACGACGTAGTAAAACAGGACCGAATATCATCAGTGCCGTATTGCACTCGTGAAGGACCATCCAAAAATATCTAGGATCATTGATTTTCACCGGTGGAGTGAAAACGATCTTGTTTGGCGGTTCAACTATTGATTCGATTTTGCTCGATCACTACATTAAATGTAGGGCTTCGTTCTTCATGTCTGGGGGCACCAAAAGAGAAAAATGATTTAAGGTATTTTTAGAGGTTTCCTGATGTCAGCTATTTTTGTTGTTGCTCCTTACATGGCACACCTGATAGTTGTCTCTGGTATAGTCTCCATGGTAGGTCCTCCAAAGCAGCTTTTATTATCTAGCTATGTTTACCGAACCCAAACAAACCCAAGCAATTGGCGAACGAAAGTCGGCTACAAAATATTTTTGTTGAATCCGACTGAATTCTCATGCTACCGGGAAAATTGCTTTTTCGGTAGAATTTTTCCATTGGGACTGAGTCCCGGCAACGGGAACATGCAAAGTTCTCGCGAGTAAGAAAACGTCGATAACTTCCGTGACTGCTGTAACGTCGGAGGTAGGGAAGAAGCGAAATAGGGTATGCAAACTTGATGGAGAAACTCTTGGGTCCTTTGGGAAGCGGAAGGCGACGCTGGTCGGGACAACTCTACGTCCATATCCCCATGCAAGATGCTGCAGCTGTTGGTCCTAGTGTTGCAGAGTGTTGAAAAGAACTTTGTAACAGCTTTATCAACGAGCCTCGATTGGACGAGTACGGACCGCTGAGACTGGGGCGGTCGATCGTATAGCAAGTTTTCTGTTTAGGGATATCGTGAATGTCGATCGCATGTTCCAGGTTGTCTATATGTGAATAGCTTCGACAAGAATCGGCAGTTTGCGAAGTCCAGGTATAAAGTAATAGTAATTGGACAGAAAAGAACAGTGACCTCAGGGTCCGTGTAGTATGTATTCACGGTGGAATGCAGAAAATGTGACTGTTTTGGGGCTTCATTCGAATACTAGCTATCTGATCGTACCCATGGTTTAGGGAAAATGAATCTCTAAGGACAATCTTTTTTATGCGATCAAGACAACTTTGCATGCCTTACACTTCAATGTCCGAGTCGTACCACGTCCGAAGTTGTGAACTTTCAAGAAGACGCTCAAAGTTCAAAGATCTTCTCAGCTCATAAAAACCAAGGACCACACCCGTGGGTTAGTTGGTTACAGCAAGGCTCAATACTGTGTATCTATATCTAAGGCTATATCTCATGAAGTAGTCTTATGGAAGCGACAACATTTGGAATAAGACCTCTGAAAATTTCGAAATAGTAAAGTTTTTCGCTAAAACCGTCTTCCTCATCTCCTATTTATACGTATGCACCGAGAAGTAATTAGTTTTTTCTTTTACTGTTTGCGTGTATCATTAATATCATTGGTATCCCTACATCACATTCTATACGGATCAGCTGTACACTAAAGGGTTTAAGAAACTGTGGCATAGACAGGCGTACGGCATATGGTCCGTGTAGTATAACCCACAGGTGTATTCCTTTATGTTTATATCTTGTTGGCTTATTCTCGATCGTCAACGGTCGTGTAATTTCAGTAGTTTGTAGGTACACAATCAGACTAGTCGTTGTTAACAACCAAGCCACTCCTGTGGTTGCGCATCAACGATAGCACGCCAGCATCTACTGCACGAAAAGCTGATACGTAAGCTCGAAACTCAGTTCTCTTTAATGAGGCGATACAATGGCAATTCCATTTGCGGTCAGGCGTCAAAGTAGCACTTTGTAACGTCTATAGTGTGTACCCAATGTGGCAGTGGGTGTTGCGATTTTCCCGGCACAGCTCATTCAGTATACCTTTGCGCGCAACCTCGGTATTGGGATCATTAGCACCGCCGAAGCTTCGATTCATCCCTTTGGCGCCACAGCCACAAACGATAAGTGCCTCTGTCTGTGTATACAGGTAGCCTAGCTACACTGAATGCCTCCAGTCTCCTGCACTGTAGAATCCACCTAATGCTTCACAAAACACTTGCCTTGCCAACGGATGATAACGGTACGTGTTGCTGCGTGTAGTTTGTAGGATGTTCGACTGGCATTGAAAGTGAAGCTCTTTCCTTACCTTTCGTATTTCATGGAATCTTCTTCGACTGAAATAGGAGGCTCGTTGTCTTGCTCATCTTGAGATGTCAGTTGTAGTCAACTGATACAAATCGAAGGGTTCCCAGACAACGATTTGTATGCAGAAATGATTGAACAGTGTATATATATGCACCTATCTATTTCCCTGACGCCACCCTTGGTCGCTTCCTCCCGATGAAATGAATTTCGTGATATTCGTTTCCGTATGGATGGCTGGATGGAGGTACGATGAACGAGGCAGAGACTGAGAGCGCCATTCGCGGAAGCGGCCTTTGGCACGCTTCCACCCCACATTAACCCAATTTCCTCTTAGCTGGGGTGAAGGGGAGAGTAGGAGCGCACACACACCCGTAAGGTAATCATCGAAGACTCGATTAGTAAATCCCGCTTGTCGATAATCGGCGAGCTGTTCTCCTTCAACCTCCCCCCCACCGCCTAATACCGCGGATACTTCACGTGCCTCGGATAGCGTTCTGCCACTTGACGCTCAAATCAAAAGTGTCGAAGCCGCGTGGGTGTATTTAACTGAAGCATATGGACTTGCAAGATTCATGCTCGAACCGTTAGCGCTCCCGGATTAGCTTACACAACATTTCACAGAAATCAACCGAAACCTTAGCACAGTAACCGTAACACGACTTGTTGAGGAAGTAAGGCGGGTGTACAAGGAATTATGTCTTCGTAGCTGTTGTAAAAGCAATACCAGCTAAATAAATCTGTAATGCTTTTAGGACAGGAGCTCAGGCCCTTTGTAAAGTACTTTAAATAGATGGCATCGATTGATAATGTTGGGTTATCGCGAATCCGCCCATGCCCCGAATTAAACATCTAGTGATGTTTCTGTTTGCACCCAATCTGATGAATTGCGTTCTGAATATCCGGAATGAGTGCAAATATCAATGAAATGGACATCGTTGGAATGCTGAATTTTCTCCGATCTTTAATATTGTTTTTATCGTTTGTCAGCCGCACGTTATCTCGTCAGGTCTACATTGATCGTGTACATTGGCATGTCCAAAATTCCCGAAGGCCTTGACACAAACAGCATTCGATATATGTAGCCTGCGAATGTCCGACAGGAGGAACTCGTCCCAAAATAGATGTGATTTGATTCTCGCGGGAGATTTCTCGCTCTCTTGTTATGGCGGCTGATTTCCGTTGCATCGAAATAGACAAAATATACTTTATTCGACCTGATTGACACAGAAGTTGAATTGTATCGATGAACACTATTCTGTCGTACGTGATATACACGACCAAGTTCCGTCACATTCTGATTCGTGAGACCTACGGCGGTTTGGAAGGTAGCTGGCGATGCTTTTTAAAATTTCGCTCAAGCCCAAATAAAGTGCGATTGCTTTTGGGTATGTCGTTCGCCCACTAATCAATTTCTCTTCTTCCAACTATTTTGAGGCTGGAAAACTTAAAATCCATGAACCTCCACTCTACATATCACGAACAGGTAGCGACGTGCTGAACGTGTTCATTGAGTTGGGGTAATGAAGCGAATTATAGATTAGAGCAGTCCCGACTAAGACATAGTTTCAAAGCTTCAAAGTGCACAATGCAGATGCAACGGCTTCGAGAAGTAGTGAACGTTGATTCTAGTATTTGTTACGGAACACAGTGGTATTTGCGAAATACGTCAAACCCCAGGGGCTGGAACGATGAATCAGTTCGAAGCCCCGATGGTGAATCCTTAACTGGCTTATTTCCCTGCCAATCGAACATCCAGCAGTGCTCGCTATAAACTTTGTACATATATGTATGCACATATCTATTCGAGCTACCAGCGCACGTACTAATAAATATTTCAAGGATTACAAGAAGCCTTTAGGAACAATAAACACTGCTTGAATCTCAGTGGGAAATAGCGAGTCTCACTGTAGGCAATCGTGAATAACATTTCATAGCCATGCTTCGTATATGTCGATCGAACAGCTCCGAAACAACATATCTAGACTATATACTATTGCGGTCGAGCGATATTTGCAACGTTACCGAAGCTTTGCTTGCTCGTGACACGTCCACCAGAATTTAGGCGCCTGGAGCAAGCCTGACAAACTACAACTTTGCCACGAAACAGTTCTACTCTAAACGAGTAGTGGCATTCACCACTGTCTTGTAATTCTTCTTCCTAGTATAATGCGGCTTTCCTGAACCTCGCTACCCAACTTCACCAGCCTACAACTTCCTGATGTGCCTCGTAGCAAGTGAGTCTGGGCATGGAATAGTTTGCGAAACTTATCATTAGCCATACTGCGTGTTCTGCTATGCGTGCAATTACGTAGAGAGGTTTGGGAAAGATGTTATTCTGGCAAAGACGTGAACGTCTAGATTTATTCGCGGAACTGTAGTTTGGTAAAGAGACTCAGGGGATGTGTCCTTTTGGTAATGACGTTAACTCGTATGCATGTTGATGGAGCTGTGGTTCGATAGGGTTGGCCCAGATTGTTCAAGTTGTTGTATATTTATATCGATTGGGCATGATAACCTATCTGGTTTGGTCGGGCTGCCGTTTGAGAGATCGAGATTGTTCAAGTTTTCATTTAGTTGATTTTGAACGGTTTGACCTGAAACCTGTCTGGTCCCGGTGAGCCGTAGGCTTATCGAAGTAGTCTAAGTTGTGGTGGACTTGCACCGGTTGGACGAGATGACATGATAACCTGTCTGGTTTCGCCGGGCTGTCGCTTGGTAGATCCTGTTTGATCAAGTTTTGGTAAACTTCCAATGATTGGACTTGATAACCGGTCTGGTCTGGTGAAGCTGTAGTTCAGCAGGTCTGCTTAGGTTCGGTCAAGTTGTGGTAGAGTTGCCACGGTTAAACATGACAATCTGTCTGATCTCGTGAGCTGTAGTTTGGTAGGTTTATCTAGGTAGTTCAAGTTCCGGTAGTCTTGCAACGGTTCTTCCGGATTGGTGGGTAGGCTTACCTGGCTTGTTCAAGTGTGCTAGACGTAACAATAAGGCGGACATGTTAGGAACAAAGTCATGTTAGGGAAAATGCTCTGCAGGCTTGACTGGCTCTATGTCACATTGCCAGATATTAGGATTCTTGTAGGTTCGTGATAGCCCAGTGATGGGTGCTTCCTCGTTTCCTTGTAGGTCTCGGGGTGCTTTAACATTGTTCGTAGCCTCTTCGTCTCTCGCGATTTCATCTCTCTTAGCGGTGTCACTCTTCTCCCGATTCCCACGCGGCCTCCGTCCGTATCGCCTTTGAAGGATCCAGCGTTTCGTGGCTTTTGTATGCCAGGACGTACACCATCGTATACAACAAGCTGTGTTCCGGGAAATATCCTTCCCGAGTCTGAACTCTCAACGGTGGCAAGACGATGAAATCGAGGCGAGCGGTCCGATCATTTTTTTTTCATCCTCCTTTCTTTGCCATTTCTTTCACAATCAGTATTCTCTTCGAGATAATACTATCATTTCGAACAATCCTTTTCTTCCATGCAAGAAGAAGAAGCGATCAATGGCGCCCAATGCTTTTGTCGCTGCTTTAAGCAGAGGTTCCCTCCCACTAACATAATCTCACTTTTTTTTCGGTTTCACGTCGTATCGTTCGACTGCACGGGAAATATATCCACTACCTGAAGGTGGAAATATAAATGTAAAAATATAAGAATTTAAATTGCATTAGGAAACGAGTGGCTGTGAGTACCGTATTGCGGGTCTTTGGGACAAGGTTTTCCAAACAACGTCGAAGATATAGCACACGTAGCCTTCCCAAATTGAGAATCACTTCATCGTTTTCTTTCTCAAAATTGATTATGCTACAGTGGCTGTCACAGTCGTAGTTTGTGAGACCCTCAAAAACCGCTATCAATCTCGTTTCCGCATCCAGTGATTCAGAAAAATCATACTCGTATTGGCGGTCATCAGGGATTCCAATAGAGACCAATCCATTGGCAATAAAACGACCCGAGTTCTCGAGTAATGCCAACGGCATTGAAGCGTTCCGGCAATTAATTACGTTATTACGTACCGAGGTTTAATTGAATCGTCACCATAATGGAAGCGGCAGGTCTTGCACGTTATTAAGGTTAATCGCCGTGGGTTGTACGCGCCTCATTGCGGATTACCACAGGTTTCGTCTCCTCCCCATTCTCTCTACCCTCAGAAACCCCCGCCCCTTCCCTCGGCCTCCTTAAGCTAGATCGTCCCTGGGAAAATAAAATTGGCTGTGAAGGCGCGCCACGAGGAGTGACCAGCAAGCACTCACGATCCTGCCGCTTCTCCGAGTACTGTACTTGACGGAAAAAGTCTCCGGACTGGACTAAAGTCAGCCTCCCGGACTTGACTCGCCACTAATAGCGGATTTGACGTTTACTGGATTTACGTCAAATTGAGCAATTGTTGGAATAAAATTAATCAAACCGAGTACAATATCGTACAAACAAACCCAAACGAACAACCAAAAATAAATCCAAAAGAAACTGAAACAAGGCCGAACAAATCCACAAAGCCCGGACAAATACAAGGAAATACAAATAAACGAACAAATCTCAACGCACTACACTGCAAAAACAAGTGTGTTGTTTTTACACATTTTAGGTGTGTAAAGGCTCTAGACACTTTTTACACGTTTTAACGTGTGTAAAAAATAACCGTGTAAAAATAACACGCATTGATGCGTTCAAATAACACATTGACGTGTGTTATTTTCTGCACCCTTAATCGCATTTTTACAATACTATTTACATATATGTATCCTCCATGTAAATAAAATGTACATCCTCCATATAAGTAAGTAAATAAATTCATAATCAATAGTCAGAAATATATATTGAGTACATTTATTATAGAAGGTGTGTGTGTGTGTATACTAAGAGCTGAGAGTGAAAGTGATCGGATGCGTTTCTAACCTCACGACAGACCGATCGTGACATCAAACGTCGAAATATCCGCCGATTCATAATTTCCTCATGACGGTTCGGAAAAAAACGCAAAAGCGAGAAAAGATCTCAAACTCAAACTGAAAATGGCGGCGATACAGCCCATCTAGAAAAACGTGTTTTTTTTACATATAGCTTCACGGGAGAACGGTTTTCTCGTAAAATATAAGACACGTCAAACACGCCTTGTTTTTGCAGTGTACACTGCAAAAACAAGGCGTGTTTGACGTGTGTTCAAAGTGTGTAGAAATAACACAACATAAAGTCTAAACACGCGTTGCCATGTTGATTCTACACACTTATGCATTTGGTATCACGTAATGCGTTACAATTACACACGTAATGCGTTAAAATTACACACGTGAGTGTGTAATTTTTACGCACTAGATTATTACACACGTTCGCAACGTCCCCATCAATAACACGCTTATGCGAACACACATAAAGCGTGTAGAAACAACATACAAGACGCATATTTACACACATTGGACTAAACAACACGCGTTGATAGCAACACACGAGCAAAAATAACACGGAAAAAAGTAACACAGTTTAGGTGTGTTAATTGCGAGTTATGGATCCTATTTTGAAAAGCACCATGGTTACGGCATCACGTCAAACTCATTAGTTGGTTTGACGTTGATTGATTGACAGATTAACAAAACTACATTTGGTCTTCAATTAACCCATGGAGCCTAGATACCAGGAAGTTCAGCGAGGCCTTTCAACTCGTCCCCAAAACGAGAACAAGAAATGATGGCGCTGGGGTGCTCCGGCACCTACATGTATATAGATATACGCTAAACATGGGTGCGATCTAAGACAGATCACAAATGATGTACCTAACCCTCATTCGTGTTAAGGGATAACACCACTCTAGGATTTTGAAAAGACGTTTTCTTGCCTAAATACACTTTGGTGTCATAAACACAATATGCAATTGGTCCTGTAGCGATTTTTTTAATTTAAAGGTTCAATTATCGATTTGGCCGCAGCGCCTCGGAACGCACGCTCAGTTGCTCGTACAACTTTAAACGCGTTTTTCTCGAAACCACATTTTTCGATCTCGGAAGACGGATTACTCGACCACCTCTGCATGCATCGATTTGAAATTTTGATAGCAGCTTCACAATCATATTCTTTATGGGAGTACGTAGCCCTTTTTTGATTAAATGTAAACTTCTGTTTATAAACAATTTACTGCTTTTTTGGCAAAAAATCGATTTATTTCCTTCAAAGTGAGCTATTTTTGCAAAATTTGAAAGCAAATTTCTAGGTAGTCTCATAGCTAATAATATATAAATTATCATTTTTTTGGTTTTTGTTTCAGGTCTTATATTTTACCAGAAAACCGTTCTCCCGTGAAGCTATATGTAAAAAAAACACGTTTTTCTAGATGGGCTGTATCGCCGCCATTTTCAGTTTGAGTTTGAGATATTTTCTCGCTTTTGCGTTTTTTTCCGAACCGTCATGAGGAAATTATGAATCGGCGGATATTTCGACGTTTGATGTCACGATCGGTCTGTCGTGAGGTTAGAAACGCATCCGATCACTTTCACCTCGTTGACCAATATATTACTATATATGTAGGTGCCGCTGCACCCCAGCGCCATCACTTGCATTGCCGCTGAACCTCCTGGTATCTAGGCTCTATGAATTAACCGATTAACCCGTTGAATTAACCCGATCAGGTTATCGCTTTTTTCGGCCCCTTGTCAGGTTATCGTGAGTCACTGAAGACCCGAGGCATGTTAGAACACATAATTTGCAATGAAAAATTCTGATAAAATTCCTGAATACTCTTGAATACTTCTACTTTAAGGGTACACCATGAAGATTGCAAAACAATTTAAACAAATATTTTATTTTTCATCATAAACACACCCACCTCCCAAAAATGCAGACATTAACTAAAAATGACTCGGGTCTCCAGCGACCCACGATAACCAAATCGGGTTAAGATCTTAGTATACACACACACACCCTCTATAATAAATGTACTCAATATATATTTCTGACTATTGATTATGAATTTATTTACTTACTTATATGGAGGATGTACATTTTATTTACATGGAGTATATACACTTTATTTACATGGAGGATACATATATGTAAATAGTATTGAAAATGCGATTAAGTGTGCAAGAAAATAACACACGTCAATGTGTTATTTGAACGCATCTATGCGTGTTATTTTTACACGGTTATTTTTTACACACGTTAAAACGTGTAAAAAGTGTCTAGAGCCTTTACACACTTAAAATGTGTAAAAACAACACACTTGTTTTTGCAGTGTACGAATGTTGTTCACCAAATGCTTTACATTGCACGTGTGCAAGTATCGATTTCAATTATTTCATCCTCTAGAGTTATCCTTTTGCGAACGTGCTCGCAAGTGAGGTTAGATTTATATACATATATATCAGCCACTGGCTGGTACATATAACTTCGGCGAATGCCCCCCCTTCTCACGTTAAAATCCCCTCTGCTCCTTGCGTTAAAAATCGTGTGAGCAAGGGCTTTTTGGTTAAAGGCCAAAAAATCGAACGAATACGATTTTTTCGGAGGATTTTTTCCAGTTTTTTTCGGACTTCTCTCGATCTTCGCCCTGAATACGATTATTTAATTTAATTATCGATGGCAAGTTTCCGGAAAAAAAGTTTGTACGAGCTATACAGGTGAGAAAAGTATTCGTTGATTTCGAGTAACTTGAATATTGTAGAATATAATACATTACATTAGAATAACTGACAGAGATGGGCGCGCGGTCGGTGTGCGGGCTCGGAGGTCACTGAAGTTAAGCAGCATTCGAGGCTGCCAATACTTGGAGCGGTGACCGCTTTCCCGTGCACTAGTTCGCGCGTCAACCTCTGAGTGGGAGGCAGTTGGTCTGAGTTTCTGATGGTAATACAACTGAAATATAGCCGCCTGTATCGGCCCAGGTTTTTCACAGTTTCCCTGGGCCCCCGTGCAAATGCGATACAGTAGTGCATTAGGAAAGAGTGGCTGCGGTCAACACTCTGGGGGGAACTCTGGAAGGATTGTGAATGTTGGAAGGAATAAAGGAGGGGATGGTAAAAGGGAAAGGAGCCCGTACCTCTACGGAATACATATATACATATATATACACACACACACACACACACATATATATATATATATATATATATATATATATACACATATACACACACACTATACATTATATTCGAGAATTCTACTTAACTACAGATTTTAAGTAGATATGGGAAGTAACGGTTGTCGTGAGGCTAGCGAAGCATAAGAATGTGTGCGAAAAGAACGGTACGGCTACATTTGCAGCTCCTTAAGGGATCATAAAAGTGTAAAATTTTACAAAAAATCGATTCGCGGATTGGGTTTCAAATGTTGTGTTGACTGTGTTCAGATTCGGCCGAGATCAATTCTTGTCCGCTGCTAAAGAATGTATACAAAATCAACCGTCCATTATGTTTCGTAATGCAAATGCTCGGCATCGGTATACATCGCACCAACCATTTTGTCGGTTTGATAGATTTGATTTCGACTTTAAAGAGCACAACTTACTATGAAATCCTGAACACCCTGCACATTGCAGTAAAACCGATTTACGAGACCGTTATCGCTGCTGAAAAGCAGGCACCGAAAAGAAGCAAAAAAAAATCGGGTGGAAAATCCAGCAGATAAAATCCCAGTGTCTGGTGATGGATCTTGGTCGAACCGTGGTTTCTCTGCATGCATCGGTATCGTGTCTGCGATTGGGAAATATACAAAGTCCTGGACGTTGCCATCAATCCAAGCTTTTGCAAAGCTTGCTCGCGTTGAAAGGGGCAAGAGAACACTGTCGAGTTCGAGACATGGAATGGAACGCACGAAATAGATTGCAACGTGAACCACGAAGGCAGGGCCGTGAAAATGGAGGTTGATGGCACGATCGAAATTTTCAAAAGATCCGAGGAAGTACATACTGCAAAATACGGATTTTTAAAATTGAAGACGGAGATACAAAGACGTTCAAGATGTTGTTAGAAGTAAATCCTTATGGTGGCCGTCGTACCGTAAAAAAGAAGGAATGCGTTTTGCATGTGAAAAAACGCGTTTATAAAAGGGGTAACGAAGCAAGGAAAAGGTCGACTCAATTGAAGAAGACCAAAAAGCAAATTGCAGACATGCAAATAGCCGAGACTGAACAGGAAAAAAACGAACTCCCTCGGCAACTTCGAAAGCTACAAAAAATACAACTAAAAAACATGCTGACGTTGCGGCGAAAAAAGCTCAATTAACGCTTAAATTTTTAACTAATGTTTCGCCTAACAGTTCGTCGAAACTCAAATTCAGTCGAATATGTGAGAAAAGCAACATGGGCGACGTTCTACCGTAAAAGCTCAACTGATGCAAAGCCCCAGCATCAGTTTTGCCCTTCGGGAGCAGAGTCGTGGTGGGAATGGCGTAAAGCTGAGGCCAATGGATTTTCTGACAAATATTCACATCCACCAGCTCTCGATGAGGATGTCCAAGAGGTTTTGATGCTAATTTATGAAGATTTAACCACAGACGATTTGCCTCGGTGATGTACGGGCGCAAACACGCAGAATAACAATGAATGTTTTGTGGAAAACAAACTGCGAAAATCGCAACTCATTGTGCAGCTTGTACAATAAGTTAATAACGGGTACGACCCAATTGAAAAATCATGGAAATAATAGGGGTAACTATTGGGCCGGCAGCCGCGGAGTTCGCTGCAAAATACAAGGCAGAGCACATCGCAACGGCTAACCGCCGAAGCTCTCTCGACTCTAAACAAGTCGGGACAGCCCGTCGAAATGAAATTGCTGCTGAAAACGAGCAATTTCAAGAAGCGGAAGGGATATTGTATGAACCTGGCATCGCCGATTGATCGTGAGTAGATAATTTATGAAAATTCCGCACTCCAAACTTTAAACACGTTTTTCTCGAAATGTCGGTTTTCAAAACGATGTACACTCGCAAAGAAAAAGTTTCCAAACTATCCGTCTCAAGTTTTGACACAACATTCTTCACGCCATTCTTTATCATGATATGGAAGTTTTTTTTTAAATCTTCATATTTTTTTTAACGAAAAATTGTCGGAAAATAGACTAAATTCCATACTTTTTATTTTCAAACCGCCGCCATTCAGTCAATTTTCATTTTTTTAAAACATCCATAACAAGACGGCGGCTTTCATACTGATTAATAATATTTTTACAAATTTTGTTTCAGATCATATTTACGGCCGCAACCGTGTACACCGTGAGGACTCCTTTTTTTCGAAGACATTTTCAACCGTTAAAAAATAAGTGTAAAGGAATAAAAATAAACGTTTAAAAATTTATTTTCTGTTCTTCATGAGTGCTTTGATTTGACATGAGAAAATGAGACTGATTAGCGTATATAACCTTTGAAAAAAAATCGCGAAAATCAGATACTTTTCGACCCGTTAACACTGTGATGATCTCTTAACTTCAGAATTTTCCGCCGTCCCGCTGTACCCTCTCGAGATCCCGTGTCGTGAACCTCGGAAATCGCCATTTCGTACTCTCAGGTCCGAATTTCGCGTTCTGATTCGTCCGCAAAATTGGAAGCAATAAGTGGCGCACAGTTCACGTGAGCTGACGTACTATACAGGTTGTCCCTTTTATCTCTGCCACCCGAAATAACTCGGTTATTATCGACGTCACAAAAAAATGTTCCAGACAAAAGTTGTACGGTGTGAAGGGGGCCATCAAATGCGATTTTTTTTAAATTTTAGTGGAGACGCTGACGCACAGTGAAGGTCACCTCCACTTTTTAAAATGGAATGGTACATTTTTTCTCAACCATCTTGTGGAACACCTCAAGCCGAATAAAAAACTTTAGCGGGTCAAAGACGTTCAAGGTCATTCAAGGTCACCTATTAAAATGAAATACAAATCTAAATATTTCGGATAACTACCAAACATTTGATAGTGATCCGAGATAATTACTGAGTTATTTCGGGTGGCAGAGATAAGAGGGACAGCCTGCATATCCATCCGCGCACCAAAAACTGTACGGCAGTCGCAGCAAACGAGAGGTTATGAGCCTCCGTCACCTCGCAACTTTAAAACCTTTTATCTCGAGAATCAGCAAACCAAACTCGTAAAAACTTCGTCAACGCTTTTATCCCGTGGCACAATGATATTTTGCTCTCGCCCTCCTTGAAAAAGCCGTGAATATTGGGGTCCCGGCTGCAAAAGATTTTCCACCGAGTCTTCCGCACGCTTCGCCACGCCATGTTGTGCTTTTTCCGACGATTCCACCAGTGCTTCCCAACGCAAATGATCCGTGCCTATTGTTGCTATCGAGACGAGAGGAAAAATTGTCTATGCAGGCAATGCTTTGCTCGCATTGAACGGCGGAGGGGGGGGGGGGTAGGGGCAGATCGCGCAAGTAGCAGTGCGACCCAGATAGCCTCTTATGGAACAGGGCCACACGTTATTCATGTAAGCATTGTGCACGGTAGACAAAAACGCGCGTGGAGCACGTTTTCTCTCTCTCTCTTTAGAGCGCGAAAATCTCGAGTTTTTCGCCACCTCAGTGGTTACGAATTTGCGCAAATGTCAGTCATTTTGTACGGCAGCATATCCATCGGAATCCCCAAAAAATCCAATATAAGTCTTCAACGTAATGTCCGCTGCCCTCAATGGAACAATTTGTTTTTTTTTTTGCAAAATATATTTTCAATAATGCTAGGAAGAAAATGTTTAACAATGTTAAAAGGAAATCTCCTTCAATCTTAGTTCAGCCCTTTTTTAAGCAGAAAAAAAGTTGAAACAGCCTCATTCTTAACTTTGCCCAGCGGAAAGTAATTCAAAACCTCATTTGAAGTTTTGTAGGTATACAAACTTTTGAAAAATAGATAAAAGTCACAAAAAAAGAAAAATTCAAACGTTTGTTTGGCCTCATTCTTAACTTTGTTCGGCGAAAAGTAACTCGAAAAAATATTTGAAATTTTTCAATTAAAAAACCTAAATAAATATTTCCGTTTTACAAATAGTTTCACCAATATTTTCAAACTTTTGAAAAAGTGTAAAAAAAAACAAAAATCGGCCAAATTTTCTCCGAGAACACTTCAGAATCATATGTACGAACAATAAAGAACAAAAATAGAGTACGCCGTTTTAATTTATTTCAAATATTAATTTGATATCAAGCATCCATTCCGCTTTTTTCTCATCGATCGATTTTTTTTTCTTTCGAGATCGATTCGTACCGTACGAAAAACTCTTTAAATTGGAAAATAATGGACCCTTCTAATGAGATTTTCGATCATGTTTTCTTGTTTCTACAGAAGTCAAAATGGAACTGGAGGACCTCATGGCCGACATTAAGAGAACTGCTAACAAAGTCCGAGCCAAGTTAAAGGGTAAGTTTCCGATCTCTAAAACATAAATATAAATATAAATGTATATATATATATATATATTAGGGTGGTTCTTAATTTGGTGATGTTGTAAATTCTTTGGTATTGTTCCTCGAAAGTAATCAACATATATAGAAAAAAATTTGGCCGCAAGCAGAAGTTTGTCCAATAATTCTAACCCACCCCACGGAGCTGTCGAATTTTTATATGAAAAAAAATGATTTTTTTCCAGCACGTTTTTTGCAATAGATTGCAGCGTGCATGTAACTTTTTGATTTTTTAAATGCATTCTGGCAAAGTTTTTACCGGTATACCGGCTTTATCCCAAAACACAAACACTTCTTTGGCAGTTATTGTGGCACTTTCATGTATGATTAATTTTAGAACCCGAGTATTATAAAAAAAGTGCTTTTAACACCTGCAATGTTGAAGGCAATTCGCTTCCAATTATTTGTGAATCAGCATCACCAATTAAAAATATATTTTTACGTAAAATACGGTAACGGAACGTCATTGCGATTTTTTAAAATTAAGTCGTCGAGCACATGTGTCCAGCGCTGAATCGGGACATGTGCCTCACGTGGAAACAGTAGACATACATTTATTTCGAGGTTAACGAGGATTGCGGCAAGCATGGGAAACAACCCATCCGACGAACGGATACTTGTCGGTAAGGCAGGATGGCTTTAATTTATCATAATGTATGATAAAATTGAAAATTTAAATATTGTTTACATATTGTTATTGAGTGCGCTACGTATCTCTTCATATTTCTAATTGCATACGAAAAATAAGTTGCAGTTTTTCGACGTCAAACTCCTGTTTTGACCATAATGATCGATTTTTTGAATAAATGATGACAGTTTTTTGCTAATTACATGATAAATATTAAATCCATGACAATTTTACAAGTCACCTTTTTTTGTAGAGCATCAAATTTCCTACAAAAACATCATATGAAATTTTTTTATCATGTATAGTTTTGGAATAATGAACAATTTTCTTAACAAAATTTTAAATGCATGCATTTTCTCATATAAAAATTTGACAGCTCGGTGGGGTGGGTTAGAATTATTGGACAAATTTCCGCTTGCGGCCAATTTTTTTTCTTCATGTGTTGATTACTTTTGAGGAATTTCCAACATCACCAAATTAAGAACAACCCTAATATATATGTATGTATGTATGTATACACGTCCGTCTACGGGAAATTATGTTGTAATCAATTTAACACATCAACCAATGAAAAATCAAACACAATGCAATTATCGAATCGTTACTTGGTGCGTGTGTGTGAACAGTGATCGAACAGAATATCGAGCAGGAGGAGCACACGAACAAATCCTCGGCAGATTTGAGGATACGTAAGACCCAACACTCGACGCTATCAAGAAAATTCGTCGAGGTTATGACCGAGTACAATCGAACGCAGACCGATTATAGGGAACGGTGTAAGGGAAGGATACAGCGACAGCTCGAGATCAGTAAGTTTCGTTGGACGCCCATGCATTTTTTCCCATTTTGTCTTAGAATTTTTTTACTCTTTTGTTTTATTTTTATTTTTCTATTTCTGCCCCGTAATTTTTTTTGCTCACGATGTCACTTCTTTTTTCAATTGTTTATTTTATTCCCTCAATCTTCAATTTTATCTTACTCGCTGAAAGTTTCGATCCAATTTTTTTGATCCAATTTTTTCGATCAATCGTCTTTGGCTATAAATCGATGGTGGTTCACAGCGGGGAGAACGACGACTAACGAGGAACTCGAGGAGATGCTCGAGCAAGGAAATCCCGCGGTATTCACGCAGGGGGTAAGTAATATAACGTTTTTTTTTAACCATTTTGATGGTAGGAAAAAAAATAAACCAAACAACTCTCGACGCGTTTGCGCCTGTTGCAGATAATAATGGAAACGCAACAAGCCAAACAAACCCTCGCGGATATCGAGGCTCGCCACGCTGACATTATCAAACTAGAAAATTCAATCAGAGAACTTCACGACATGTTCATGGACATGGCCATGCTGGTGGAGAGTCAGGTAAGATGCGAGAGGCTCTGGAAGCTCCGTACGTAAAATTGTCCGTCTCAGAATCAACGAAGTCGCGCCGGGATCGAAGAAAATAAACTAGCCAAAAAAAGGAACCTTGATGGGGGGAAAAGTTTTTCGTGCAATTGTTTTTTTGATAGTAAACATTTTATTTTCAGTTTCCGAATATGCAAATATTCCGATATTTTTTTAAGTACTGCTCAATTTCTGCGTGTTCAAAAGTGTGACGTTTATTAATTATTCAATTTGTCCATTTTTTAGCACAACACAATTCTCGAGTTATTCCGGATGTTCTGGTTTTAAAAATGAAAAAAATCGGTTAATGATTCGCTTAATTTGAAATCGCTTCAAAATGAAACTTTTATCACTCCCGATAAAAAGAGAATATAGGAAGAAAATATTAATGTAAAAAATTATGAAAAAAGTCATTAGGAATTATTTCGTAACGACAAGAGATAGGTAAATATGAAAAAAGTGGTATTCAGCAATTCAAGGCAAGGGTGTGGATTTTTGTTTTCTTAATACGTCTGTTAGCTCGTTATGGACGAAAAATTAAACGACGATATTCGTAAGATTGAAATGAATTTTATTGTCGCGCGCGTACGCGTTTGCAAAATTTCCCACTTTTTTATACTTGTACATTCTCGTCGTGCGCAAGAAATGAAAAGAGAAAGCAATTCGAGAGAGAAAAGACTGAGTTTATACACGCGGAAACGACGAAAAAAATTCATTTGAATTTTCGTATTGGTGAATATTTGCAATTAAATTTTGAAGAAAATTGTGTTTTCAGCTTTTTGTTCTCATTCAAATCGTTACGCTCTTAGAGATGTATTGCCATAAGAAATTTGCCTTTCTATTATTATTACAATTATTATTATTAATAGTAATAATACCAATGTTAATATATGTTATTACTACTATTATTTTTATTATACGATTTTATTATCATTATTACTATTATTATTCTTATTACTTTACGATAATATAATAATAACAATAATGATAATTATTACTATTGGTCTTACTATGTCATTTCATTATTATTATTAATATTTGAGTAGCAATTTTTTTAAGGACCTTCTCAGGAGCGTATCGATATCAAGAACATAAAAAATGTCCCCCTTACAAAATGATTATGATTCTTGAGTGTTTTGAAGTTGCGTTATTTCCGTTTGTTTCTTTTTTTAATCGTAAATATATATGTATATTTCTTTTGTTGCCATTCGGTTTACCTTTGATTCGATTAGATAAATTTCCTAATCGCGATTTTTTTACCACGATCACCAATGTGGTTCGAATACACACGAGTTTATTTATGTATATATGTTTATATACATGTATCGATATATGTTCTTATCGATGCCGCGAAATTTCGAAGTCGAATCGTCGAATGAACGCGGCGCTGCTCTCGCGGGGATTACTTTCAGGATAAAACGTTCTTTTCGCCGATTTCGTTTCAAGAATCGATCTTTCTTTTTCGTCTGGTTTTTCCCAAAATTAAAAATAATCAATCGGACAAATTGATAGTTTAATCGAGAAACAAAAGGAATAA
>OX101788.1:46273209-46298209 GCA_944452715.1 Ophion slaviceki | reverse complement strand
TGGGTTTCCCCCCACTACTCAACATTTCTCGCTATTCGGGTTTTTACTACTACTCAAAATGTCTCGTTACTCAAATCCCCCTATTACTCGGATTTTTCAATACTCAAAATGTCCTCGCCGTCCAAATTCTCACACTATTCAAACTCGTCCGCCCTTCAATTTCTCGACTACTCGAAACTACTCCGAATTTTCGCCCTACTTAATCCCCCCTCCCCTCCGCCCCCTTCCCCCGAAATCATCCCGCTCCTTACGCGCGCCGTGGCAGGGTGATTTGGTGGACCGAATTGAATACTGCGTGACTCAGACTAACGACCACGTCGACCAGGCGCGCGGCGAGCTCAAGAAGGCCGGGGACTATAAAATCAAGGCTCGCAAGGTAACGAAGATTTCGAACACGTCGATCCGACAGCGAACCCAAACAAATGATTACCAATTCTATGCGATCCACGTGACTCTCCGTCCCCGCGTCCTCTTCACCCCTCGTACCTCCTCGTCCCCGATACTCCCCATTTGGAATACGCGATTTTCAATTTCGAAATTAAGATTTTTATTTTCGTTTTTTTGTCCTATTCGAAGACCGTGATCCTCTTCACACCTGGGGAACAATCCCGTCCTATCCGCCTGCCGCATTTTTTTCGGCCTCATGCCCCAATTTATCGCTTAATTTTGAATTAAAACCAAAGGATTATAAAAAAAAAACAAAACAAAACAACGACAAAAAACTATACGACCACAACGAAAAGACAGTCCACACGCGTGTCGTTGTCCCCGAAAAACTGTGTGTGGTAGACGAGTGTGCGACTCTTTGTGCTCTAGAACGTTGCCCCGAGTAGTAGCGACTGACTCTTAGACCCTGTGTGATCGATATTAACTCTACTTGCCTGCCCCTCGATGAGGGGCAGCCAAGTAGATTCAATTACGAAAAAAACCGCTAAAATTCAATTTTTATTAGATTTTTTAAGAACAAAAAGGCAGAATCATTTGCCGAGTGATATTCATGAGTCAAATTTTGGGATAGCTTACAGAGATAAAAAAAAATTGATACCGATTCGAAAGTTTTTTTTATATATCCCGATCGTTTATGTGTAGAATTTTTTTTTGGCTCTTCCCCTACAGCGTTATAGTCGATGCAGCAAGGGGTGCTGATATGTTGTAACATTGTATTTGTGTGTGTTAGCAAATTTTATTTTCCACATCGAGGAATTTTCATCCCGCAATATGGTGAAGTAAGTGGTACACAAACTTGATTATCGCGCAATGCACAATACAACGCTAGACACGAGATTTTTCCTCACTTGCAAGAAGTATAAAGTTGACGAACTGAAGGTGTCAATAGTCGGGGAAAAAAGCTCCACAGGATCGAGCGATCACTGTGATATAATTATCGGTGATCCTTGATGGCGCTCGTTACTTCCAAACACGAAAGAAAAAAAAACAACACGCTTTTTGAAGAGAGCCGTCTATTTTTTTCCATTCCTGTCCACGCCACGTTTGGAATTTGCGAACTTGCGGAATCGGTCAATTTTTTTAAAAGCTTTTATTTTACTTGCCGGTTCAAAATTTGTAATCCATTTTTCAAGCACTTGCTGGCATCCGATTGAGCTGAAATTTAGCATGCCTATATAACTTTGGTGACAATGCAATAATATGGTCCCATTGAGCTGGTTTGATGAGGGGGGGGGGGGGGGGGGATGCTAGGGATAGCATATACTAGGACAGCCGAGTTTGTGCTCATTTGTTTGTTATCGTGGGCACTTTTCTTTACTCATGATAACGCGAGTCTGATAATGGTGGTGGGAGGTGGGAACTGAAAATTCCTAATGGCAAATGGTAGGACAATTGCGTTTGGGCTCATTAACTTTATTGACTAGAGCACTATTATAAAGTTTCTCGCGAAACCTTTATAACCTAAGGGAAGGTTTTCAAAAATTACATCGATGTTTTGAATGTCATGGGGGTCTGGATGGCAAATAAGCAAATTCTAATACTAAAAAGTATAAAATAAAACAAACGTAAAAAAAACTTTATAAAACGAAGCTTTTATTCAAAAGAGACTGTACCAAAAAGTAAAAAATAATGTTCAGTAAAATTGAAATTCAAAACAGTATAACTACAAAAAGGTCCCTTCCTTGGTCACTCATCACAGGTGCAAGTACTTAAAAGGTACATAAACATAGATATTCAAAGATATGAAATTACATTTTAAAAGCTTGAGGCGTCAAACGTCATAAGTACTAATACTACTGTGAATTTTATGAAAAAAGCCTCAAGCTTTTAAAATGTATATTTCTTGTTTTCAAAATATCTACGTTTATGTACCTGTCAAGTACTTGCACCTATCATGCGTGACCTAGGAAGGGACTTTTGTGAAATTATACTGTTTTGATTTTAAATTTTACTGAACATTATTTTTCACTTTTTAGTATAGTACCTTTGAAATAAAAGCTTCTTTTTTTAAGTTTTTTTTTTTACGTTTATTTGATTCCAACGCTTTTCAATATTTTTCGTCGGGTCGAAATTGTGAGAAGTTCTGTGTGAGGGAAAGAATTCTCATTTGCTCATTCAAAAAGCTTTTTTGTCTTTCATATTCCGTATCAAGTGTAGCTATCGGGTGACAATGTAAAACAAAAGATACTTATGAAGAGCAGGAAAAAATATATTTAAAAAAGTGGGAGAAAGAGGGACCAAAGAAAAGCTGTGAATTTTGTAATATCGGGGTTAAGTATTTTTTCGACGTGATTGCAAAAAAATTTGTCGCAATGCTTTTCGTTCACAATTAAAATAAAATTATTAACATTATTTATATATATAGGGTGTCCTGTTATGAATGGATGATCCTGAAACTGTCGATAGGTCAGATCATGTTCTACTATATGCTGGAATTTCAGTTTAGTAAAAGTCCCACGGTTTTCGAGATTTTGGACTTTATGTAATTAAAAAAAAAATCGTCTGCTTTTGTTTTTTTACATTCCATATCTACAAATGATATGAATCGACAATAACTACGCAACTTTTTAAAGTAATTGACACGATATGCGTAGTACATTTTTTTTACACCGCAGGCTATCAAAGTCAGATGTTCGAATTGGTTTGTATGAAAATTCTGCATAAGATCTTTTTTCATAAAGTTTCCTTAACATTCACAGTTGAAAAGAAGACTTTTCTAGATAAAACAAATAACCAGAAGGATTTTTTTAAACCGAGTGAAGACAGTTATCATTTGTATAAATGGCACGTGAAAACCCAAAAGCAGATGATTTTTATCTCGAAAGCTGTGGGACTTTTACTAAACTGAAATTCCAGCATATAGTAGAACACGATCTGCCCTATAGACAGTTGCAGGATTATCCATTCATAACAGGACACCCCGTATATATGTATGTATGTATACATAGACGTGTAAGTATATGAGAGAAAAAAAATTATATTGCAATTAATATATATATATATATATATATATATATATATATATATATATATATATATATATATATATATATATACAGCCATATAAATATAAAATAAATATATATTAGGTGGCCTGTATTTAAGGGTATTGCGCGACGACCGAGAACAATATGATTTTCAATGATTTTTCAAGCCCTTTTCGAATAACAATATAGCGTATTTTGATGCTGAGTAATATTTTCCAAACAAATTGAGCTCTGCAAAAAAATCAAACACCATTTTGAGTACAGCTGAATGAAGATAATTAAATTCCGAATACTAAATACTCGTAAAAGAAAGTATTTTTTCCAAATGGAATCAAATTCCATTTATCCGGTGAAAATCACATGATAATTTTCTTCTCAATGACAGGATGCAAAGAATTAATTATACCGATAAATATTATTTGTTTTTTTTTTTCGATGTATTATAAATTGAAATCGGGAACATACGAGGAATTTAAAAAAATAGCCGGTTCGTAAAAAAAAGCCTGTAAATGGTTCACAATACCGGTAAGTTTTGATCGCGATCCAGCATCGAAGCACTGACCTCCCCTACTAGCACTGTCGCTAGTTATCCCCGTAAGACGAGATCGTAGTACAAACACAGAAGCACAACACGTGAATCACGCACACCCACACGAATACATAGAGTACTATCTAAGCCTGCAACAAAAAACACATGACACAAATTTCAGAAAAAACACTATGAAAGAGTATGCGAAACAATTATTTTTCAATTTTTTTTTTTTTCGATTTGTCTAACGCTGCATTTGCGTAGAGCTTGTTGCAGTTTCCGTAGCTATAAGGATGCACGATGTACGACAGAAATGTTCGTCTATTTGCCTTCGCTTCGCTGTAACGGCATTCCCCATTTCCGCTCTACTGTTTAAATTGGTTTATTTCAAGTTTGCTGCAACGGTTTCGTTTTCGCGATTCTTCTGCGGTTTGGCTTCTTTCGTGCAAGAGTTTTTCTTTTTCTTGAGCCTACACACGCTCTTTTCGTCCGATCGAGCTCATTCGGGGCAAAGCGATTGACGAGATGGCGACGCGCCTGAGGACGCGAGCAAAATGGTCGCTCTGAGGGGTTAGGTTGCGCGATCTTTTCGCTCCTGAACGATGTATTTCCGGTTAAAAGTTTTATCGCGAGTGGCCATTTTGCTTCGTGCCGCGACCCTGCGATGACACCGCAATCTTGGTCCGCTCGATATCGGCAAGTGGTGGCAACCGCGGTACAAACGGACTACGGAGACTCCCATTGAAAAATGTTCAGCAATGCAATACCATAATTAATATTATCTGAAACATTGGGCACCGGATAGAAGGAAATCAGATCGATGTAGTTGATCGTTATGCAAGGTGGCCCATTTGCTTGGGCTTGTTCGAAGTGTCACACGTTGATCATCGCAAGAAAAACTCATTGCGATAAAAACAATTTCGAATCAGAGTTGTTCAGTTTCGAGACGCAATGTATTTATTTCCGCTAAAAAAATGGACGCTTTAACAATACTGTCATTATTTATTGGTCTTTCAATGACGAATTTTAGTTGAGGGTAAAAAAAACGTATATTGAGATCCAATCCCACCGCTGCGTCGCCCGCTGACTCCCTAGCGGAGTCGGCCATATTGATTCGTACAAACTCTCGCCACCAGGGTCGCGCGCTCCGCTTGCCAATACGCTGCTACCGTCGCGCGAGCTCGATCGCCGGGAAACCGTTTTTCTCTTGATTTATCTCCGTGCAAATCTCGCACCTGTAGTCGCTGACGATGTGCCTTTTGCAATCCTCACATTCGCAATCACGTTTACTTTTCTGTCCACAGAAAATGATCTTCATTATGATCTGCGTCGTAATACTTGTCGTCATACTAATCGCCATTGTGGTAGGGTGCCTTCCGATATAATAAACGACCGAGCGGAGCATAAATCCCGAGACAAAGAGAGAGAGAGAGAGAGAAAGAGAGAGAGAGAGAGAGAGGGAGAGAGAAATAATAAAATATATAAAGCAAAGGAAGGCAGAGAGACGGAATGAGCGACTAACACAGAGATAAACAAACTCTCACTCGCAACAACACACACGATAAAAAATAACGGTCTATGACCGCCCTCGATGTCGTAAAAGAAAAAAGTCGAATTTTCGAAATAAGTATGGTTGAAGAAACAACAATAGACAAAATGGGAACGCACCACCCACATATAACCGCTTTGCTTAAGCCAAACCAAAAGACAAACATTATTCCGGCGAATCGGGCCGAATAATGAAGGAAGAAAAGAAATTAGATTGAAATAAAGTAGGGAGATCAATCTCGCCACAGTCCTCTGATACGAATCGAACTAACGCGAGATAAATATAACAAGTGCATGAGAGAATGAGCGTGCGTGTGAGATATTCGACCTTGTCATCAACCACCCGAGGCCCCGCGTACGATTTTTAGAGGAGAATCACGAACTCGTATAGACCCGGTTCTCATATAATCCCTGTGGGAACATCGCCCCGATGTCATAGTACCCAAAGAAAGTTAAAAGTTTTTCATTACGTGGCCCATCAGTTTGATATTTACGCTTAGTCTGATAACCAAAATACGATTTGGCCTTTAAGGAGGTACACCAGCTTCATACAATGTTGCCATGCTAAACCATGGTAAAATTTCAAAATGGTGATAGATCAATAAAATTTGGTGAATATATTCTTTAGTATTATATATGTCAATACAATTTTTTTCAGATTTTTTCATTGTGCCGTTATCGAGTAATTGAACATTGAAGTTCACGTGTATAAGCATAGCGTTTTTATAGATATAGGTATATATTCCGGGTATAAGAATAAACGCTTGTGAATTATTTGTAAGAAAACGGCACAACAAAAAAATCTGAAAAAATTTGTATCTACATGAATAATACTAAAGAATACATTCACCAAATTTTATTGATCTATCACCATTTTGCTGAAGCTGGTGTACCTCCTTAAGTGTCAAATAGCATTTCGTTACGGTGATATTCATATTTCGATGCTCGGGTCTATATGACTAAATGGTTTTGTCCTAATGTACAATGGGTATACGAGGGTGTTTCGATGAGTAACTTCGTTCGCATACTAGGAGAGGACGACCGCGACATATTTCGGCATTTGGTTTGTAAGCATTGTTCCTACTAATCGAAACTGTATAGTTACAAGTTACACTCCAAGTCCGAGGTGAATTATAACGAAAACTGAAGTAAGATACAAAACTCAGATTGTTGTATCTCATAGAGAATCGTGTTACTTTTCGAACCACCCTCGTATCTTAAATCCAGCCTTGCCCATTCTGGGCCTCGGGAGCTTAAACACGATCCAAACTCCATTTAACCAAAATCGCTATCGTACACACTTCACCACTGAACCCAAACGAAAAACCGTTAGTGAAACTATTGCCTCGTCGACTGAAATCCAGAACTTCTTTGCCTGTCCATCTTGTTTCGGACATCGACTTTACCAAATTCCAGCAGAAAAAAAAAAAACAGTCGACGTTGCCAATTGTTTCGCAAGCGTTTTTAATCGTAAGACGGTCGGAATAGGCTGCCTACGAGATGGCATTCGCGACTCGAACCGATCCCCTACATCCCCTACTTGGACTCATCGGAACTGTAAAAAGTACAGCTAGCCGCGCGTACGCTCGCTGCAAAGTCCTCGGACCCCAATGCGCCAAGTTTCACAGGGGCGATAGCAAAGCGCAAAAATAGGAAAAAAATGCATATTCGTGTTTGTATGTGTGCGTGTGTGTACAGTCCGTGCTTCCTTTGGCCCAGCTGCGAACACGAAAGAATTTAGGAGGCAAAAGTGTACCGTTCACTGTGTCGCTTGTTGACACCTACCGACTGTTTGTTCGTATAATCGATTTATCGTACTGTCTCTCTCCGACAGACCGAAGCTACGCCCGTTCCGTCAATGTGCAACTGAAGAAAAAAGGGGAAAAAAAAAAACTGAGAAAAACACACGCAAGTTGTGTAAAATCATTCGCGTGGATTTAGCTTACGAACGGGCGCGGTAGAGGTCAAGTAACGCTCCTTGCGAAACGAAGCAAACAAAAGCAAAGTTCGTTCTCGACTGCTCTGCAAACATTTGTGGCTTTTCTCATTCGTCCTCTGGCTGAGGTTACGTTGTGTTTTGTTGGTTTTTGTTTATTTTTGTTTTCTTTTGTTTTTGAAAAAAAATCTATTTTGCTTTTCACACGTTTTCGTACTTCGAGAGACAGCCATATTGCATAGTGACGAATACCTGATGATTGCCTTACCACGCAAATCTTGTCAATTAGGCGAAAAAGCATTGTGGCCTTGAGCGCTGTAAATAATCATTCTAATGCCATACGTACGAGAAGAGTCGACTGGCCAAAGCGAGGGAGTACAATCCCTGTTTTCTTCTTTCCTTTTTTTTTCTTTTCGCTTTTTTTTTCTCGTATTTATGCGGGCTGCATTATCGTGGGTTCGCTCGAATCTTGGCGCTGGGCGACGGAACAAAAAGGGTTTTCCCGAAAAGAAAGATTGAAGCTGCACAGCCACGAGAGTGTGCCATTTTTGTGGACGCACGACGGAGAGAATTTACGTGGGCAGATGTAGGCAATATTTCACCATTGTCTGGATGGATTCTTCTATTGGCAGATGACAGTTACATCTCCCAATTGAATGGAAAATTGCATCGGACAAGGACCCGGTGATTTTAACGTGCAGGATATCTTTTCGTACGGTTTTTAACTCTTTTGTCAGTGCAACACATTTCCATTGTTACATCGACAATGTTACTCTAGTTACGTTGAGAAATAAGTGAGGAAAATGACACATTGAAAATTACACGTTGAAATTTATGAGATTTTGGCTACCGACATTTTGCATCCTATTGGAAGATGCCATTAGCGCAATCTGTCATAATAAAAATCCGTCTAGACCTTATTGCGCCCCCGCAATCTTCCGTATAGTGACATTTTGGGATCGTGAAATTACTGGGTTATGACTTTTCGGAGGTATGCCATTTGTGGAGCATGCCGTTTCTGGATTCTGGCAACCTAACCTGTCCTAACAGCTTTTAGGGCAAGCATCGGGATAGTTCATTCATTCTGTTGGGTGGCGTAGCAATGATTGCCCCGAGTAGCTGGCGGGAATAAACAGTAGGATCGCAATATAAAATCTTTGATTTGAGGACACTCATCGTCAGGTTAAGGTAGTTCCTCTGCGAAAATCTCAACCAAAAGTTTACATACCATGTTCATGTTTAAAAGATTGATAATTGGTTTAATTAGTAATAAATAAAATTAAAAACTACGCAATATTGACTCAGTACTAGTAGATAATACGATGGATATCATTTATTGCCCCAAAATATATTTTATATTGTGTTTTTGATCTACCATTGCCAGTAAACTTTTTGCCGGGACTGTCCAGGCTTTGCCCCAATTGTTTTTTTTCCAGGCTTTGCCAGGCTTTGCACCAAAATTGTGAGGGTTTTTCATGGTTATATCTTGGAAACTAGATGGTGAATCATTCTCATTTTTTTTTTCACATTATTCGTGATATGTTACTCTAGTTTATCCTCGTTTTTTATCAATTTCTTAATTTTAGTTTTGACGGTAAAATTAATGATGCTCTGTTTGCCAATTATAACGCATTTGTTGCGTGTAAACCAAGCCAACTTTAAGTGTAAATATCTGAGGTTTGGGGTGGTCAAACTTATTCAAATTGCACAGATGTTTGGATAATGTATTGAATAACATATATGTCAAATTTGAACCATTTCTTAATTCAACTCTTCTGTGGAGGTACTACCTTAAGCCTAATATTAAGGGGTCATCCGCGCAGCAATCGGTTCGGCATACGACGGGATTGTTCAATCGATCTGTTGGGTGTCGTAGCGATGCATACTATGACTAGCTGGCGGGGATGAGCAGTAGGGCCGCAATTGAAAGATCTTTGATTCGAGGACATTCATCATCAGGTTAACTCAAACGTCACCGGATTATTCACGCATTGATCAGTACAAACAGGCAAAATCACGCGACTTCGGGATCAGGAAAATGGCGTAGCTAGGTGCCAAATTTGGCATTGCCTGGGCAGTGACCAGTAGCGGCGTTTTGGTAACTCGCCAGTTGTCACAACCAGCAGCAATTCGGGGATGCTTCGAAGCTTCGCCGTTTGAACGAATGAGCTTCGGGCAGCACTGGTACTGGAAGTGCTACATCCGAGCTAGTTCATTCAAATGCCGCTGCTGCTTACCGCTCACACCCAATCTCTCTCGTGGCGGCTGCACAGAGAGGACGATCCCTAACCTCAATGGGAAAAGTCATTGGAATCCGTGTTCTTCGAATCCCTATCGCGCGTAAATTCGAGCGAACCGTTTTTTCTTTCAGCCACGAATAATCGACGAAAAATAACGAAACGAGGGCAGAGTATCGCGGTCACGGGCGTTCCGTCATAAAAATAAGAAGAAAAAAAAAAGTGTTCAAACAAAAAGCGAAAATTGTACAGTCATAATTTGTTTCGGCATTCTCGAAGACGGCAACGTCGTGATGACCATTTGTCCGAAGTTTTTGTTTCCGTTTGTTTCTTTATTTTTTTTTTCTCGTCTTTTTGTTGTTGCTCGATAACGACAACAGCAAAAGCAAGAAGCGAAGCAAAACTGACGCTGACACGTTATTTTGTTCACAGAAATTGATCTTCATCGTAGTCTGCCTGACAGTGGCGGTCGTCATTTTGATTATCATTCTGGTAGTTAGCTTGAAGTGAATGCGCGAGATTGAGTCGTGAGGAAGCCTGTGTCTCTCAATGCTCCATTCGTAGAGAAACGTAAAGAAAAAATTGAAGAAAAAAAAAACAAAAAACAATAATAACAACAATGAAGGAATCGCGAAACGAAATAACGATCTAAATGGCGTTGAACGATCGCTCGCGTCACATTACGAGATACTATAGATCGAGAGTTAGACGAATAGATTTCGATGATGTTAAAAAAGATATCTAGTTTATTAATGTGGATCTTTAAGTATTTATTATAAAGGGGTAGGCGAGGGGAGGGGGCACAAACTGCGAATCAATTACACCAAGTAATTTCAATTTGAAAAAATACACGTCGATCGCTAAACTGTTTATAAGCTCACGAAGATCTGCCAAGCGTGATTCTCATTATTATTCGACAATTTTATTATTTAAATATTGTTTATTATTTGTCTTATCAAAATTGAACAGCGCTCTCTTCGCTCGATCGAATATTAGTTTATTTCGCACTCATTAAAAATCGGCAAAGAAAGGAATAATACATTTTCGCTCTCCTTTATCGATTGTTCCTTTGTGGAAGAAAATATTTAGTGTTTCGTGACTTCGGGGCGGGGTCGAAAAAGGAAAAAAATCTTGGCAGATCGCATCGTGGGTGGCTGATGATCGTCAGCCCCTTTTTTCGTTCCGACTAGAAAACTAATTACGAAACAATAATTGACGGATCGTGGAAAATAGGAATGAAAGAGAAACAAAAAACGAGGAGAGTCGGATGGGTGGCTGTGAAACGGAAATAAAGCACAACCGCCTGTTTTTGCCTCGATGTAAAGTGTAAATAATACGAGCCGCGGGTAATATTAGTTAGAGGGTGACGAAAAGATGAAAAATAATAAAAGCCAAGAGAGCGAGAGAGCGAATGGTTATTTCAACTATGAATATTAGTTAATAAATTAATTATAAATTAGAGAAGAAGCGTGTAACGGAGTAGAAAAAAAAATCTCCCTCGAACGACGTTCATTAATAATTGTCACTGCAATACTCTATACGATAAATGGATAATAAAACGAGGAAGAACGGCGAGGAAAACAAAAGTGATCGCCATTGACAAGTGCGTAATCGTAAATGATCATTAAAAAGGTTAAAAAAAATCAAGACCAAATAGGAACGATTACTGATCGAAATAGGAAAGATTACCGAACGACCGAAAATGATGATCCTAAGGGACGACATGCGATTGTAACATAACGTATTAATGCATACCGATAACGTCGAACAATTAGCCGCCACGAATAATTGCACTGAGAGCTGGACTCGAAATCGAGGATTGTGAAAATATTTACGTAATTCTACATATATACATATATAAACGACGAAAAAGAGAGTGAGTGAGAGAGAGAGACAGAGAGAGAGAGAGAGAGAGAGAGAGAGAGAGAGAGAGAGAGAGAGAGAGAGAGAGAGAGAAATGATATCAGGCGTTTGGAAAAACGAGCCGTTTGTACGAAACATTTTCAATCGACGATTAAGACAGCGACATGTAAAAGTGTTGAAACGGGATACGTTTGCACAGCTTCCCGTTGAATTTTGTTACGCGACGAGAGAAAAGGCGAGGACGGACAAAATGCAACACCCCACGGGAGAGTATCACGGCTGACTATGGAAACGAGGGCGCGCGATGATAGGGAGAGGAAAAGAAAAAAAGGCATACGAACGAGGCGAGATGAGGGAGATAGAGAGGAATGAGAGCAGCGTTAATGTACATATTGGCAAGTGTGTATATTATCCGGTTCCACGATCAGTTCGAGTAAGTATCGATCGTGCACAAATATCAATCCTGTTCCACCCGCTCTCTCGTGAAAAAAAAAAAACCCCCGATACGTCAATTTTTATTTTTACTTTTTACACGAATACTGCATATGTGGAATGAACTGTTTCGGCTTTGTGCCATTGCGGGGAAAAAAACACCGTCGTAGAGAGAAACAAAAAGTAGATTGGAGGACCACTAATTACGATCGATACTTTGTTCGGGTTCCTCTTTTTGTGAAGCAGTTTAGAAATCATTGCAGATTCCGAGGTATCTCGTGCAAAAAAAGTCAATCGCAAATAAGCCGACAATGGTTCGTTTTTTTCTGGTTTCCTTTGATTTTTAAAATTATTTTTGTTCCTTTCGTGAACGTAAGAGTAGGCTATTAGTTGAACACTTGTGCACGCCATTTCAGCGATCGCGAAAGTACCTCGCGGTTGGAAATTCGCAGTATTTCAGCGATAATGCTTGAACGTATACTTTTTATCGCGTACTCTCGAGTCCTCGGCACGTTCCGGTATTCTACGCTGATTCAAGGTCTCGCGGAAAAAGAGCCTTTGCGTTATTCTCGCTGATAAAAATGATTGAATAACTTATCCGCATGTTGTCCCGTTCGTATAGTCACTATCGCCGATTTATCAATGTACCGAGGTATTACGTATGTTTTAATCCGCAGCAGAAAAATATCGGTCTCCGTTGCTCGACCCGTCTCTGTTTAAAACGAAAACGGCATTTCCCGCGAAAATTGCATTTTTTTCTACGTCCCGATCGAGCATTTATATAATTGAACGGATTGCGCTGCATTTCGGTTTGAAATATACAAGGCTAGTCCGAAAGATGAACGGATTAGATATAGACCATCGCGGACGTTAAACGACCCAATATGGTTTTGAAAAATGACACCCGTATCGTATTTATTATTTTATTATTAGGAACCTATTATTATTATCATTATTGTTATTATTATTATTATTATTATTATTAAGCATATATTTATGACGAAAAACATCGTGTAAATAAAAGATTTTTATTTTATCCGCATGGTTATTATTATTTTATCTTCATTTGTCGGTTGCTTGTTCGCATATGTATTTTGTTTGCCGGTAAAACAACGAAGCAATTAAATTGTATGAAATTTATAAGTCACATCGATTATATTTCAGGTACAACAATTAGTGTTATGCGTAAGGCTTTTTTAATACTATAAAACAACAGTATTGGACAGAGCATCGGGGTTCCGGTGTTTCGAACTGGTTGCAATACCGATGGCACAGACCTGTACAGGCCCCCAATGAGAGACAGAGTTGAGCGAAAGAGCGAGCGAAAAAAAAAGCACAAAATGGATTAACCGTTTGTTCGTTATTGACAATCCTTTTCTCATTGATGTTTTATTGTCGAGTGTAGAAGAAGATTATGATCATGATCTGCCTAACCGTTCTGGCCGTCATCGTCGCTACCACCATTGGCAGCTACTTCGGACTGTGAGCGCCAAATCCAGGTATTTACCTTTCGATTGTTACACAAACGTGAAGCCTCTGAGGCCATCTGAAATATCCTCCAGACGTGACGGAAGGTGCCTCGAGGAATTGCTTTTGTTGAATCGAAATTGTGCCAGTTGGGGGTGCCGGTTGTTCCAGAAACGAATTGACCATTTAGTGGTTGCAGACGCAGTGTTCATTTACATCGGTCACAGCCGAAGGCAGAACCTTCCTTTGCGATAAATGATCAAGAGTGGTTCGATAAGTAACTTGGTTTGCATACTAAGAGAGGACGACAGCGCCATCTGTATATGTGGGATTATGTTGAAAAGTAAAGGGGAATACGAAATTCAAATTGTGTTATTGCTATCGAACCACCCTCGTATCGCGCAAAGGCAACCAAGGCTGCATGTCCTGAACACTGCATAGACGAAAGGACTCTAAGTAAATGTACGCAGCCTACGAACCCTGGGGCATAAATGCAGGAATATAGGTTACGTTCAGGGTCTGACATACAGGCCTGGAAACTTGATGAAATTTCGGTGGTGGGAGTGACTGGACTATTGAAGCCGAATTCGTGGTGTCGCTAGTATCGAGGGGTGTTATTTTGATAATGAACACACAACTCATCTGCCCTTTGTAAATTAGTAGATATGAAATCTCGTGGCGGGTTAATCCATGCCAATTTAAAATTCCTTAATCTTATACGCTAGATTGAATCGTGTTTAGCGAAGCATGCCTCAAAGCTTGAGGGGTTAGGCCACTGTAACGGTCCAAAAAAAAAGGTTTTTTCACGAATTTTTTGCTTCCAAAATTGAAGGTAATTGAAAAAAAACTTTTAAGGGTGTTATCGGGCATACATTAAACTTTATTATCAAATTTTTTTACAGCAAAAAAAAAAACAAAATGGCGGTTCCACAGCTATCTTCCCGGGGCATGTTTTGCTTGCAGGGCTCCGCGGCACGCAGCACCACTGGTGCACTTTTGAATCTAGAACAAAAAAAAAACCATCAATCTAGAGGGTTATAGCTAGAGAATGTCGATCGGATTTTAAAAAGTATCAATTTTTGTGGATTTGGCGTGCGTTTGAAAAAAAAATTGATTTTTGACGAAAAAAACGGCTAGTTTTTTGTTAATAAAAAATCAATAAATAAAGTTATTGAAAATCCCGATCGACATTCTCAAGATAATGTTAATGTTCACATCTGGTCAAAATTTCAAGTAAAAAAAATGAAAATTGTTCGAGTGATGCTGCGTGCCATTTTGAAAAACCGTATTTCGAGAAAAACGCGTTTAAAGTTTTGCGAATAGCTCTATTTCCTAAGGAAAAAACTATTGCGAATTGCTCTATTTCCTAAGGAAAAATTTTTTTTCTCGCACGGGACCTTCTTTTCCTTATTCTAGAGGGTTTAAACTATTTTTGAAGCCAATAAAAAAAAATCGATTTTTCAAAAAATTTACAGTGGCCTTACCCCTTAAGGCGTTACCCCCATTTGTAGCGCAAAAAAAGGCCTTTTTCATGAATTTTTTTAAAGAAAACTACAAAACTTTTTTAGTCGAACAATATACCATCTTAAAGAACACATCTTGAACAACTTTCAGTAATTTTTTTATCGAAAAATATTACATTGTTTAGTGGCAAATGGCCGTCAATGAAATAATGTTTTTATATACACGGTTTGGGGTGACCAACATTGCGGCGAAGTGGATCATCTGAAAAAAAAATGCGGATGGATTTAGTCAAATATAAGTATAAACTAGTCTTTAATCGAAGGATTTTAAAAAATATTCATTTTTCACAAAATGGCGGACAGTCAAAGTTAATGGTTCGATTTTAACGAAAAAAACGGCCGTTTTTTGGCTATAAAACGGCCATTTTTTTCGAAAAAAAAATCGAACGATTAAAGACTACATTTTTATGTATTAAATAAGCCTGCAACATTTCAAGAAGATCGGTTCATTAGTGTTCGAATAATCTTGGTCACCGACTTCAGAAATGCCATTTTGAGAGAAAAACGTTTAAAGTTTCAATTTCAGTTTACACGAAGAAAATATTTTTTTTTTTGTAGACTTACGTAGAGTCATCTATTCCGGGCCCATACTTCTGTATGGGCCCGGATACTTACACTTCAAAAAAATGCAATAAAAAAAATCGATTTTTTCAAAATCGCAAGTGGGGGTAACCCCTTAACGTGTTTAATTTAACGCTCGAAGTCATGTTAGCAAGTCGTACGTTTACTTCTTCATGCGAAGAACATGGTTCGGATATTTTATCATACGCAATCGTTGACTATATTAGGTTACGCATGAGGCAAAATGCTCTCCAAGAAAATATGAAATCAAAGAAAAATTGTTAAAAAAATTCGTTTAAATTGACATCGAATAAAGTTTTGGTTTATTCGCTATTTTGTACATTCTGTTTTCGCCTTTTTTGTACCGGCACAACAGCAATTAATAAATATCTTTCTTCATACCATCATTTGAATTTTAAGAGACAAATAATTGTCATTATAGGATTGGTTCACTCGAAATTATGTTTGCGTTCGAAATATAAGGTGCTATCTCCATATTGATCGTTAGTAAAAATAACAGTCGATCGGCACGTATACGTAGAAATACACGCGAGCAGTAACTTCAATAATTCGTGCTATTACAATTGATCAAAATGCGCGTTCTTTTTCTGCACCTATTTATACATTGAAGAATGTATTTTATACATAAAGGAATAAAATTAATTTATCCTCATTAGACTCGCTTGGAGTTCAATGGTAGGATCGATGGAAAATTTGCCAATTGATTACTGGAGAGGTTTTTTGGATTTATACTCGTCACGTTATGAGTTTGGTTTTCTATCTGCATCGAAATATCGTTAGTTTTCCAATAGCTTGTAGAAAAAATTGATTCGTAGGTTAGGCTATAACGCGAATGCGTGAACATAGTCTCTGTCGCACACAAGACCCCTCGATTGCAGCTCCTCTAGCGTCGAGTTTCGGCAAAGGAACCATGTGAACTAACGGAGTTTCCAAACGAAGGCGTATTTCAGTGGTGGGGGGTAGGTACGCTTGGTGTCCAAGGCGCTGCTGTCGACGGGTGTCCTTCCCCTGGACCCTTAAGGTAGTTCCTCTGCGAAAATCTCAACCAAAAGTTTACATACCATGTTCATGTTTAAAAGATTGATAATTGGTTTAATTAGTAATAAATAAAATTAAAAAGTACGCAATATTGACTCGGTACTAGTAGATAATACGATGGATATAATTTATTACCGTAAAATATATTTTATATTGTGTTTTTGATCTACCATTGCCAGTAAACTTTTTGCCGGGACTGTCCAGGCTTTGCCCCATTTGTTTTTTTTTTCAGGCTTTGCTCCAAAATTGTGAGGGCTTTTCATGGTCATATCTTGGAAACTAGATGGTGAATCATTCTCATTTTTTTTTCACATTATTCGTGATATCTTACTCTAGCTTATCCTCGTTTTTTTATCAATTTCTTAATTTTAGTTTTGACTGTAAAATTAATGATGCTCTGTTTGCCAATCATAACGCATTTGTTGCGTGTAAACCAAGCCAACTTTAAGTGTAAATATCTCAGGTTTGGGGTGGTCAAACTTATTCAAATTTCACAGATGTTTGGATAATGTATTGAATAACATATATGTCAAATTTCAACCATTTCTTAATTCAACTCTTCTGTGGAGGTACTACCTTAACCATCCGCGTCCATGAGTGTTAAACCTATAGAGTGCAATAACCTATAACCTAACATAACCAAACTTTATAGTGAAAAACGTGTTCGTGTGTTGCTGTAAAAAGAAAGTACTTGGTGATAATGTTTTGTAATTCGCCGTGTTCGTGTTTAGCCCGAGAGTTCAGCTTACGAGGTTGCTATATTCCTTTTCGTCACACACCCCCGACATTATGAGCGAACCTTGCGGCGTAAATCGAAATTTACGAACCTTGGACACTAAGCGGGCCTATCCCCACCACCGTCGTTTCGAGACCTGTATGTAAGACCGAGAGATAGATCTTGCTTTGGGGTTACAGCTGAACGTAGGGGGGGGGGGGGATTGACGGCCGTGTACAAGTCTGCAACTATGAGACAGTCATCCGCGTTTTTCGTCTTTGGAACACTGGCGCTTCCAACATGAGAGTAGCATTTAAATGGCACGTATTCAACAAAAAAAAATAACCCACCCTGTTTGTTTGTTTCGGACGGTGCCGATAGGAATGTTCCAAGGCATCGAGATCGAAAGGACACTCCTCAATGGATTTCCCAGTCTCGCTTCAATTGCCTTCGAATTATATATATATACATATATCACGCAAATAAGAGTGTCTCGGTGTTCCACCGGGATTATCACCGCTACGAAAGAAACGAGAGAACAGAGAACAACAGCAACCAGCGTGGGATGATCGCGCGGACGATCGTGATTGGAATCTTCATCGTAACTCGAAAAAAGCCTCAAACGAGTCTTGTCACAAACCAACATGAACTGCACCTCCCATGTTCGTCTCATCGTACATAAAAACGTCACAACCTTGTTTATCACCTTATCCCGCGTCGTCGTCGTTCCCGCAAGCAGGTCACACTTGTCACGAAAGAGAGCGTTACACGGCATCAAAGGAATGAAATATGACAAAAGACACCATGACCGCGACGCGCCGAATGTTTATCATTTACGCTGTATAGCACACACGAGTATTTACGTTTGAAGTTGGATTCCCAGTGTTCGATTGGTGGCGAGTCCGGGCGGAAAGATCATCTCCATGACACTGTGGCGCGCTGGCGTTGATTAGCGCATTATTGAAATAGAGAAGAGAAGTACGAGACAGATAAGAGGAAAAATATGAAGGCGTTAGAGGAACTGCCGAGATTCGCCATCTATCGGTAATAAACATAAATCATATATATATATAGATAGAGGCAGATTGAAAAAATGAATAAATCATGGGTGCGTTCGACTTGGGCGTTACACGCTTTCAACATTTGTCAGCGTCGCTCACGTCGTTCGAGCTTGGCGCTGTGCACGCTTACAGAAGCATTTACGACATATTGCGCTCACAAACGCTTCTTCCTGCGAGGTAGGGCACCAAAATCGTGAGCTACAAAAACGCGTTTATTGTCGAAACGAATGCCAAGTGAGCACACAAGGAACACAACGGTTTATCAGTTCTTCGTGAGAATGTTTGAAGTATGGCGGCAACAACTTTACACGGACTGTTTTCAGTTAATTTGAGGGATCCTATTTCCAGCAAAATAACCTCTTCGACAAGTTTTGGATCCGAGGTTTGGGATTTCTTTTGCGGGACATATCTAAAATGGGGAATTGCCCATTCCATCTCTCGATCACTACTATTTTCTATCAGATCGTAATCTTCGTCGCTATCAGTTTCATTGTCAATTATTTCAAACAACTCGTCAACAATTTGAAAACCAACGAAAGCTTCAGTTGCGTTCGTCATGTCGATACTAACAATGCCAACCCGAACGATTTGAGTTCTGGAAAACGTAAGGTCGTCGAAGCGCGCACAGTACAACCCGAACGTGCCACAGCACCGCTAATAAGTGTGCGAGCGCCAAGCCGAACGCGTACCCCATATATCGTGTTCTGCCGATCATCACCCTAAGGTTAACGACGAATGAATTAACGTTTTGCTGCAGCAATAATATTATAATATAGGTGTTATATCGGGAGTAAATGATTGAAGGAAGCAAAGAAAATGGCGGCGATAAAGAGATTCACGTGAGCCGGAGGAAATACCTAATTAACATTGCTAGTTTGTTTTGAGGTCCAGTGCTGTATGGGGATTCCGTAGCTCTTCGATTATTGTCGGGCTTGCTAACCAACAATAGCCAATTGCAGAGCCGATCAAGCTGAAATTCTAAACGCTCATTGGCTCGCGCTTGTCAACAAGGCCAACTGTCGCGAAGTTGCAGAATCCCCGTACCGCTCGCATATATACATGTAAATACTATATATATATACATATACGTATAATATGTATATACATATATGTGTATGTGTGCTCACGATGTATAGTTAGAGCAGATTTAAAAAAAAACCCAGAGCAAAGAGGCGAAAAATTATGGCCCTGTGTTAATTGGCAATAATATCCAATTGAGCACGAGCCGAACGGAAGGTTGACGTTTTGTTGGAGTATATCACGTTGAGGCCGGAAATATACGCGAAAGATGACGAGCCACTGTTGAGAATGAAGACACAACAGATAACAAAGAAAAAGGAAAGACACGAAAAAGATGTAACAATAATTTTTAAAGTATAACAAAGTGGCGTGTACGTATTCGTTAATTACTTGAAATAATGAGGACACCTTGCATTGTACAGAAAGTGTAATTCGTTAGACTAGGTAACTACATTACTATCTAATACCTAATCTTAACATAAGTAATTTTCAAGTGAACGTGCCCGTGCACATACATACATACGTATACATATACGTGTGTGCGTGTATGCGTGTGCACAGACACACATTTGTATGTATATATACACCAACTGTCATGATTTAAAGGACAGTCGTCGTAGATAATACTCACGAAAATTATTCGGCTAATTAATCGAATCCGTTAGAAAGATAGACTCTTCATACGCGGTGGTCGTAACCGAAAGGACAGAAAAAAGGGGGGGAAGACGGCCGATAATCCGAACGCCCACAACCGACGAATATTCGAACACACGTTTTTGTTGTGTCTGAGACGAGGACGTACTAACGGTCTCGTCAATCTAGGGTTTTTCAATGCGACTACATTTCAAATACTACAGTGGATTCTTTGTTCCGGAAATTGGTTTTTCGAGAATCTGATCGCGAAGATGAACAGAGACAATTTTTCAGGAGTTCATTTGCGACATACCAAAGCTACGATTTTCCCCTAGATCAATATTTCACGAGGAGCAGAAAATTCGCGTTACCAAATCGACTCTGGTAACTTGGCGATTCCTATCTGAGTAACTTGCGAGGATCGAGAAACCGATCCTAGGGATTTACTAGAGTCAAAACACCGATTCTAGTCACTTGATAGCTCGAAGAAACCAATTCTAGTGACTTAGTAGAAAGAAGAAGCTGATTCTAGTGATTTGCTAGAATCGACCAACCAATTCTAGTGACTTACTGGAAAGAAGAGGCTGATTCTAGTGATTTGCTAGAATCAACCAACCAATTCTAGTGACTTACTAGAATCTAACAACCGGTCCTAGTGACTTACTAGAATCGCGCAACCGATTCTAGTATCTTACTAGCATCAGGCCTACACGTGAGACCCTAATCTCCATTATTTTTCCCCGTAGTCAATGCACCTAACCTATAAAACCGGAAAAACCGAGAGGGAACGTTAAAGACAAAGAATCCATTGTGAGGAGGCGGCAGCGCGGTCGTAAATCGCAAAACTTAGTAATTATGATAATACTAGTAATAAATATACGCGGCTGTACAATACATAGGTGCAACGCAGTAGTGGGATCTGTCATATGGGCGAAGCCTAAGGAAACATGGCGGCGACAAGAGGATCGCGAAACGTAAACAGTCGTGCAATTTAGTGCAAATTTCTGTGGTATTATGTGTATTAGTGCAATTTGTGACTGGGCCGGTGCCAACCCGAAACAACGCAATTTTGTGAATGGCGAACGTATTTTGAAGGCAGGACACATTTCAAAATGTGGTAAAATTAGCAACCTTTTCGATACCGGTGCTGTCAGCTTCAAAGCATTTCGTTTACAAACGTCTCAACTACGACATAATCCCCATGAGATTGATGGTGCAGTATCGACTTCGGGCGATGTTTTCTTTCAGATTTCTTTTCCTACCTCTTCCCATTCGAACTTCACGAGTCTCCGCATTTCCAGAATTTGGTACATTGCACGATGGGACGGCGATAGTTTTCAAGTATCGTTTTTTCGCGGTTATATCCTAAAAAATATATAGAATCGAAACGAAATTGGTGCATACTGTTGGCTTTATAAGTGAATATAGCAGCCTTTACTCCGTTAGCTTTTTTGAGGTTATGTACCCGGTGGTATATAATCGTTCTTCTGGAAATGCAGTGAGTACACGTTTACGCCTGAATTCACTTTATTCATTTGCAAAGCTTTCATCCAAGCCTCTAATTGATAAGGTTTTTGTACATTTCCAAAATAATTTTTCACCTACAAAAAGCGTTTCCCTGCAATGGGGAGACGGACTTCCAACTCCTTACTCGACGTGCTTTCGCAATCTTTCACAGCACTTTTAATGTTCTTTAGGTAGTTTTTACGCGGAGAAAACTTCGCGCATTCGATTTTCACCGATTTTATGTTTTTAATGGAAATGAAATACTTTCATCGCACGGTTAGGTATAATTGCTATTGAAGATTCGCCCCGAATGTAGTTTGATTTTCCGCCACCAGATGTCATATCGCCATTTGACAGATCCCAATAGGCTGCCTAGCTTTACAAAAGACAGTCTAATGTTCTGTTATCGATTTTTTCGATATATCGATGTATCGTCTCGTCAAAACAATATGGCGTATACGTCAGGCTGTGGGCGCACGGCGGCAGGGGCGGAAGGGCTTGGACGGTCAATGGAGACTCGTTACGGACTATCGTTGAAGCGAGTCGTTTCAAGAAAGCTTTTCTCGGTGTTCATTAAGTAAACAAAAGAAAAACAAAATCTTGTTACCCTTGAGTGGTAAAATACCTCGGATATTGAAGGTCTTGTATGGCAATACAAGTAATACACACACACACACACACACACACACACACACACACACACACACACACACACACACACACACACACACACACACACACACACACACACACACCCAACTCATAATTACTAAATATAAAGGCCCTGTTACGATAAAATTCTGTGCATATTCAATCGTATTTTTTAATACTTTGGAACCTAAAAAACGTCGTTTTTCTTCTACCGTACTAGTAGTTACGCTGCATCTACGATCTATTTTATATTATACATACATACATACATATATATATATATATATATATATATATATATATATATATACGTGTGTGTGTGTGTGTGTGGTAAGCATAAAACGTATAATTATAAATTGTGACTATATATTTGTAGTGACAATGCATAATCAACCGTTTTATGCTTTGTGTAATTGCGAAAATGCTGGTGCAAACGTTTCAAAGTTTCCTACCGCATTTTCTTGTATCTTCCTCGATTAGCAAATGCCCGCGTATATTTTGGGCTTTTGATTTGCTTCATATCGATAACGCTCTCAAATACCATTCACGTGTATACATTGAACATTCGATGCCTACGTAAAAGAAAAAAAACACGAGAAACAAATCGATCGTTTAAGAGAGTAAGAAGTGAATGAATTTCGGTACTCGAATCTTTTACCTGTTAAGAATACTTTCTCGTGGAGAAGAATTGAGCAACGCAGACTTGGTAACATGGAGGTGTTGGAAATGAAATGTTCGTGAATTCACTTGAGTCCGAATTCGCAGAATTTGAGCCCTAGAGGGCGATAGGGTTCATGACACACGCCATCAAGGAAACATCCACAACAAAGTGTTAACGTATCAAACTGTTTTCAATGACGAAACTTTTTGGCGATTTTTTTTTCTAGCACCGTGCGCTTTCTGCATTCTCGTTATAATTGTTAAGAATTTGCGGCACATGGACTGTAGTTGCGACAGGACGACAGGTTGTCCTATCTTCGGCATTGCACATAGTTTATGAAGGTTAGAGTACAGGAGTCCGAAATCTGTAGGGGAAGCGATAGAAAAAGCGTCCGCGGAAATGTAAAAAGTTGAGGTGAAGAATTTCACCACTAGTGTCGCGTCGTTAACGAGAGATCGAGCAATATAGCAATAGCCAGACCACAAAGTGATTGTGACCGTGACACTCCGATTAACCCTAAATAAGTAAAAATTGAAAAGTAGCAATGAAAGGACTGATTCATGTAGAAAAATAATCCGAAAAACGTTTTTCGTAACGTAATTGCTGCAACACCGAAAACGGGAGCGCGAAAATCGTGAGTAATTGAAAAACAAAGAAAATAATTCACAGATGTAAATTAGCATTGAGATTGGTACTTTTTTAAATTATCAATTATTTTATATTATACATATGCCGATAATGAAAGGCACTTGAAAAGTATTGCAAATTTATATGATCTATACACGGTTTGAGGTTTCACTAAAAACGTACTAATAAAATTCAAGTTTTATACACTCTTTATACTTTGTCATTATAAACGTATTTATATCGTGTACTTTCGATTAATGTCGGGACAAAAATTGAGATTCGGATCCTGTCGAAATAACATGCACATATGTATAACATATCGGACGCGATCTACAACAGCGCCGCTTGAGGGGAACACTTATTTTTCTACAATTTTGCCGACGTTTGAAAGTACGGAGTTTGGACACCTGTACTCTAGCCTCCATACAATAGTTGTTTCTTTTTCGGGTGGAATATTCAACGAACCGCGTCGGTCTACCGATTTTCCCACCTGGTAACGCAGATCGTTTCCGCTTATAGTGATATCATCGCTTCTTATTGCCGCAGGCGCCATTTCGTTGTTGTTACATATATACACGAAACATGGTAGCTCGTACAGATTTACGAAGATTTAGCATCGCCCCGTCATTATAGGAATTGATAATTGAAAGAAAAAGCGTTATAACGATGTATAAAAGTTGTCATTGGATTTCATTTATTATCGAATAGAGAAATATACGAGAGAATAATGTTAAATTCATAGAAGTGCACAAGCGAGTACGCGTCGTTTAACGAGTCTGGCCTAAACTTCGTTCGTTGATGAGGTTATGTCCCTTCGCGTTTCGCAGGTGCCCTATCGCCTTGAAACTCCCTCGAGTCTGATCACCTACACCCAAGTGATAATTCTCACGGGATTAGTTGTCGGCACCGGAAAAAAACGATTCTCGATCCGTAAAGATACATAATCGGGTACGGGCCATTTTATTCCTATCGTGTCTCCCGTATGAAGCACGGCACCTTAATACTTCGAGATACACCGCGACGTCTATCGATCTATCAAATCTCGTAAATATTCCCAAACCTCAGAGCCTATAATTCTGCTTGGCTGCCATTTGTAATTTTCACGAATTTCGCCCTAATAACTTCAACACACGGAGAAGTTCGCACAGTCCTGCAATCTTCTTCGAAGATGGAGCCACTATCGAAGCTTCGCGTTCTTGTCAATAGGTGCGTTTGACTTGGTCGCTTACACACTTTTAGCATTTGTCAGCATCTCTCACGCCGTTCGACTTGGCGCTGTAACTTACAGAAGCATTTATGACGTCACGGGAGACGCCATTACCGTTGCCATATTGTGTTAAAAAACGCGTCTTCCAACGAGGCAGGGCATCAAAAGCGTGAACGTTAAGGTAGTAGTCTCGCCAAGGCGTTTTTCTATAGATTGTTTTATTCATTTCGAGCACACATTCAAGACACGGTTGAGTGATAACCTGCAAAATTTCAAAAGGATTTACCCTACTGTATTCGAGATATTGGAAATCAAAGATTGCACGGTTTT